>JAJJWW010003363.1:0-63208 GCA_023531295.1 Papaver armeniacum
CCATTATAATTTTCTAAAATTAGGTTTAGTTATAAAAACTATATAATGACACATTTCAAATTGACATACTCCCACATTTGGTAAATAAATTCTTGGTGGGACAACAAAGTCAATTATGGTATCATGAACCAGATTAACCACATCAACCAGAGGATGGGATCCTATCAACTAAGTTTCTTTCTGGACATAACTAGGTTCAGGAAAACGTGCATGAAGATAGTCTCTTAAGATGGTAGAGGCACATACGTCAATTACCAAGTTAGGAACATTTATAAGAGTCAAAGGTAAACCACATGGAGAATGATATTCACCCCCAAACTTAGAGTTGTCAATATCCTTGGATAAACTAGTCACAATTTCCTTAAATTTCTAAATTATCAGATTTAGGAAAATGGTCTTTTATTTTTTCTAGGTTGTAATCATGTGGTTCTACATTTCTATAATCCTCATGAGAGACTATTGTTTCCAAATCACTAGACACTAAAACAATAGTCTCAGAATAAACTCTTTCCTCCAAACCATCATCACAATCATATAAAGGATTATCAGAGAAAGTTTGTAGCAAGGACTCATCAACTAAGGTGTGAATCATAGTTACTTCCTCCGATTCATTGAAAGGTTCATCAAATAATGGATTGTCAAACATATTGCAGGACAAAGGATCACAAACTAATACTTCATCGTCTAAAACAGTGGTATCCCTAATCAAATCCTCTTTCTTTTGAATAGGTGAATAATCATTAGGATTTAAACCAGAGATCAAATTTTCATCATGAAGCTCAATTGGAGTAATGAATTCCTGATCACTATGCCTACATGTTTCATATTCTTCATCAGCATTATCCTTATCATCATAATAATATGAAAACCGCCGAACCTCGTCTAAACAAATGTTGTTATCAGTTCTAACCTCGTCATCTAGATAATGTGAATAACTATTCTCATTTTTAAGCCTAAATTGGCAATCACGATTATTCCGAGCAATTATTTCGTTCGTCTCTAACACAAACCTATTTGTATTCTCAGCCATAAGCTTGAGAGACTCTTCTAGAGGAAGAATAGGACCAGAAGGAACAACCATCAGTTTGAGAGACTCTTCTAGAGGAAGAATAGGAACGGAAGGATCATAATAAGGGACTAGTTTTCAAGCTTGTTTAATTAAGTCGTCCAAAGAAGAGGAACTAGTATTGCAATATTCCTTATTTTCTTCTCGTATGACTGTGCACGTGCGAATAGTAGTGGGCTCACCATGGTATGAACCATATCCTTGAAAGGTTGGTGCTCCCAACCACTATGCACACTATGGTCAAAGTAGTAGTGTCCATTTTGAAACTTCGTAGATAATCATTATATTGGTCTTTATAATACCATCTCGACATTTTACATGCACATGCAAATGCGGGATCGACTAAAATAGGTAGGCTCGGGTTACCTTAAGCAGAATATACCTACAGTCAAAGACTGGTCAATGGTACTGGGCTAAGGTTTGTGATGTTTCGGATGATAACGCCCAGAGGGTTCACCTTACTAAACCACGTGTTTTCCTATTAATCGGTGCCAGACGATGCAATATGATGTGCACGTGTGCGTGTGCGTGTGCGTTTGTGTTTTTTTTTTAATAAAAAAAATAAAAAATAATCCTAGTCTAATTATGTACAAAAAAATAGGGGTTTTTGAGTTTTTCCCCCCTAAATGAATTAGTTATTGATCTTTCCTCCCTAACTTATTAATATTAGCAACTTTTCCCCCTAAAATAATCTTTTTGACGATTATATCCTTAGTGCGAGCATCTGGAAACACACATGTGTATTGAGTATTTTTGTTTTATCTTAAACTCCCTATTTTACCCCTAATGTGGCCATGAATCACGTATGGCTTAGTGTTATGAAAGGCTTCTATGAATCGCCACTAAAGCACGTACGAGATCAGAATGATGTTTTTGTTTCTTTCTTCCATTTTTTCGGGGATGGAGAAATTAGGTTAGGTTATTTTTTCGCTTTTCAGTTGTTGGATGTGGTTTTAGATCGTCTTAAGTTCGTCTCTATTGGGGTTCCGATCGATTTCTTATGCTTATTCTCAAAGTGGAAGATTGAAATGGATGTAGTGAATCTTTTGGTTCGATTGAGAGTATCATGCACGGATTCGGGTGAACAACAAAACTTGTCAATCACAAATTTGAAATGGGGTAGGATACCTGACGTAAGGAAGAGGTATTTGAGAAGATTTGGTATCCATTAATGTAGGTTTGAGATTTACTTTTCATAGGAACGACCATCACATAAATTAGGTTTGTGCTGGTAAGGATGGTCACACAATTAATGGTATCTGATATGCATATGGTGGGCAAGTTGTTGTTTACTTACTATGAATCTCCAGATTTTTTTTTTTTTTTTTGAGTAATATGTTTAGTGATTTTGTGGTGTGAGTTAATGCTAAATTTAGCAAAGTGAAGACAGTTTCGTGGAGTCTTAAGTTTTAGTGATTCTATCATTGGTAGTTGATGCTAAGTTTAGCGCGTGCGATAAATCAATGAAAAAAGAAAAGCAATTTTTGGAAATTAAGTTAAAGGGGTATTATAAACTATGCGGAGCTTCTAGATTTGCACGTTCATATACGGTTCCATATAGAATATCGGAAATTATCTCGCTCTTTTGATGAGTGATGCAGACATCGGGAACAACGAAGATTCAACAACAAGGTTGGCGGCGTTCTTTTTTTTTTTTTTTAATGATTAGCCGTCGGTTTAAAGTTTATTGTTGTTTTTGTTTTTATTAACATGGGTTATGGCTTAGGACTACTCAGACGAATCAAGTTCTTATTGTCCTACGAATACTTCGATTTCGAATCGATCTATTTCTATTTATATGCTTAGGGTTTGAAATTAGGGTAGTTTTTTTTGGTGTCAAATAAAAGAATATTTATACCATGTCTTAGAGCAACCGCAGTGGGCGACCAAGACCAAAAATTTGGGAAGAGATAGAGACGTAGTGGGACGGACTAAAGATCAAATACCAGACTATACCAAATTTCCAGACTTAATTTGGTCCGCGACCAAAGACCAAACCCAAATTTTAGTCGAGCGTTGATATAGTGTTCGCCCCACACCAAGCGATGATATAGTATTCGCCCCACACCAGACGGACGTAAAGTCTACGCCCCACAACAGGCGTGGTTTATACCCCGCCCCATATATTTTTTTTTAATTTATTGTGGGGCGTGGTTTATACCTCCGCCCCACGAAACTTTTTTAGACATTTTGAATGGGGCGAGGTTTATACCTCCGCCCCATTTTTTTTTTTTAAATTTTAATTTTTTTTTTCGAAATCTCCCCACACCAAAGTAACATTTATAATCCATGCCCCACCACCAAAGTGAACGTATACTTCACGCCCCACACTAGGCGAATGTATAATCCACGCTCCATCAAATTTAGTCTTCCACCCGTAGCGTCACACACCAGACTAAACCCAAATTTTGGTTTTTTTCCCCCTCTTTGGTCTTTGGTTATACTCGCACCACTGCTGTAATACCAAACTTTCTATACCTATATATTTATAAATAGTTACTGGGTGCAAGATAGTCCCTTAGTGAAATTTGGTATTTTACTTAGCTTTGTCCTATGTTATTATTATATAAATATAAATTTAGGGCTTTGACCTTTTCCCACTTGGTACCTATTCGTGTGGGACGTTGGAGATACATATATACATGAGAAAGAGAAACATTAACCAAGGGAAAGTAGCGGCAGTAGTTCCTAGAAAGTATCAGAGACGATGAAATCTTGCTTTAGATACAATCCGTGAAGGGATAACTTGGGGATAACTTTGTATTGGTAAGTACTCTTAGTTTTTTTTTATTTGTTTTAATTCTTGTGAACATTTGTTTGATTGCTACCTTTTTCTTTGTTTTCTGCCTTTAGGGCTTGACAATTGAAGGAACTTCATCTTAACGGATCAACCAAGGTTGCTTGGTAGTCATTGAGGCAAGTTTATTCGGTCTCTTAGTCCCGGTTAGATGTAAATTGGGCTACTAAATATCTCGTAAACTTGTGTGCGTGAATTCATGTACCCTAATCCTCTTATGATCTAATTAAACAACTGTAGTTTATTTTAGTTATCAGTTGGGTGATCGTAGCTTTTCGATGGATGAAAGGGTGAGCATGATAGGAAATTAGTTGAAATCTAGACATTAATTGCATGTCAAAACCTGAGCAATCTAAATGAATAGGGTGTCGTGTGCTAATCTAGTCATCACAACACAGGGCAAGTGTTGTGATGACTTCTTATGGATTATCTAGTTAATCCAATTTACAAGATCCCCACTCATTGTGCATAGTTAATAAGGAATTGATTTTAAGGTGAATCGTCTATTTCTAAGATGTATTAGACATGGTGTGAATGGTAGAAGAGTTAGTGGTAGTGGGTATATTATGGTTCTCTGCATGAGTATTATTGGTTAAATCTTTGGATCCTACCAAACTTTGATGTTAACACCTATTGCATACACTTTTCGAATTTTTGGAAAGCACTAATCAAATCTTGTTAGTGGAATTTGTCAAACTGTCGGACTAACGTTACTAGTAGAGGAGATATTGTTACGAACTTAATATGGTTAGCTAGTAGAGATTTTTTTGGGGTAAGCGGTTTGTATCGTTGGTATGTCTTACCGCAAATAAACACCGCACGTGGACCATTATCTAGTGGAGACTTTGAATGTCCATATATGAGCATGTGATCACTTGGTTAGCCAACTTGCTTGGTATTCCGTCATAATAATGAATGAGGATGTATTTGTGTAGTGAAACACTAAGCTAGGTGGTTTGAATAGGCCACTAAAGGCAGTGAGAAAGATCTTATTCCCAATAGTGGAGATGGATACGTTCTAGTACATTTATGTATGTACTAAGAATACAACCGTATATGCCGATATGTTATGTGTGTTAGTCGTTGCGGATATGTCCCGTCGACGGTATATTACGTGTGTTCGGCGTTGGATGTGTCGGGGACGAAGTAAATGTGATTGCGGATAGGTTCCGATATTGCATTGAGGTATAGGCTTCTACTAGAAATGAGTACTTTTAGTACTATATTTTTAGGATTTTAATAGGGAGGATTTAGATTCTTAATGCGGTGACTTCTCTAAATGTAATTATTTCTCTTGTGACCCTTTTGGTTTGCGATATATTTGTATACCATCTTTATATGTTGTGACTCGGTGATCGAGTGAACTTTCTTGGAGTTTAACTCAGTTGATTACATTTTCGGGTGTTGTTAGGGATCGTGAAGGAGTTTGATTGATTCCGATATCGGTGGATATTAGAAGATATCTAGCGAGGGTGGAGATCTGCACTTCTTCTTTTATTTTTATTTTTCGTTATTTAGTTGTGAGGCGGTGGGGATTTTCTTTTGGGTAGACTTCGTACTACTTTCTTTTGTTAGTTGAGCGTTATTTAAGGATGAAATATATATTGTTGAAGACAAGAACGCCATAATTACTCGACATCGTTATTTTTGTTAAAGAAATAAAATTCCCTTATGCATATACAATTGTAAAGGAACTTTGTTCCTAGTTTTCTGTGGTTATGTACCTTGTTGCAGAAAATTAACGGCTTACTTTCTATTTAATCATCGGCCGGGGTTATGTGGAAAGTAGGGTTGTTACAGTTGTGTTGATGGTGGATTTTCGTTTAAGGTTAAATTTGTAAAAAACCAGAAAAATCATGCGCTGACATCTTGTAAAAGATAAAGCCATTTATAAGTGTTGGATACTCCCTCACTTAATTCACCAAGAATGGAGCATGTAGCAACAATCCCATTCTCGTGAATACATGAAATTCCTACGAGGTTGGAGCATGTGGCAACAATCCCTTCTGTGAATTTCATATCGTACTTGTATTTCCAGTACTCGTTATCGGTGTGGCATGACGACCGAGTGTTACTCTTACGAGTAACACGAACCTCAAGCACTATAATGAAACCATGTACGAAATACCCATACGGCCGATTCTCGGTGTGTTATACTAGCCCGAGCCCTCTCGAGTGTGTTATACTAGCCCGATTGAGCCCCTCTCGGTGTGTTATACTAGCCAGATTGAGCATCCGGACTGACAAGTATCGGTCCCGGATATGATCGATCGCTTGATCATCCAACTCCACAAGCATGATTGGATGACCCGGATCAATTCCATCACCCCCAAGCAGGTATGGAATACCCACGGCCGACCCGCATGGTCGGCCATTGGCCGTTGCTTGCCAAAAAGACGTTCATACCAAGCATTATGGACGGAAAACCCTAAATAAGGGTTTGCGGCATATTACATGTGTCGTGAAAATAATCTCAACCATCCATCTTCGCGAGAGGTATAGATGGAGGGTGTGAATGTAGACTCAAAGGGCCCGAGCATGTCAACACGATCACCGTGGGCCCGCCTACACACTTGACCAATCGGTCAAGACCAACAATGTTTGGCCGTGTGAGAATGCGTCACCCAAACAAGAAGTGGCGCGGCTTTTGAAAGCCAAAATTAGGGTTTTTAAATCATCACGCAGCGTCCATCTTCTCCGGCACGAATGGGAGGGTCACAGTTAGATTAAGCAAGGGCCGGTCATACCAAGCATGACCACCGTGCGCCCATCTACCTCCTCATGCGATCGGCCAAGGCATCCCATGCCGGCTAATCCAAAACGCCCGCCCAAACATGCGTGGTTACACTTCCCAAATTGCAAAGGCGATCACGACCACTCAACTTCACCTAGGATGATTTGAATGGCTTAGATTACGTTTTCATGGGATAGTCGGGTATAGGTGTGAACACCAGCCTACCACCTACACACGGGTATGATCGACCAAGACCAGGCCAAGATGAATCGTCTTGGAGCGCGCCCAAACCCGGGGATGCCATGCGGTTTCCAACTCCTTTGCGGCAATGGATTTACTGCGCAAACCGATCTCAACCACTCAACTTTGCCTGGCCAATTTGAGTGGCCTAGATCTCCCTTCTTTGGAAAGTGAGATATGGACGTGCACACGGCATGTTGTCTACACACATGCCCGGTCGGTCCTCTCCAAAGCCCTTCCCATGCTTGGTTTCGACCAAGGCGAAGAGTGATGCTTGCGCTTCTCTTCAAAACCCTAATATTCATTAACGATCGCGAGATGAGTGTCTCAAAGATCATCTCATCCGTCCAACTTCACCGGCTTGGTTATACAACCCCGGGGTCGGGAGTTATTTGGTTAGTGAGGCGTCATTACCCATCACTTTACCACACCATAATGCGATTCGCATAAAATACACATGATACTTCACAAGTATCGACTTTTACGAATAACACGATTATTCAATTGACGATTACATGCTATCTTTCGTGGATCCACGATCCACACATTCCAGAACATCAATCATGTCACTGGCCGGGGGATACATGCGGGGTATTGGTCGGCGGTTTACGGCGTGCGGCGTGCGTAACGCCATCACAAGAACGTGTCGGAAGTCATGGACGGTTAGAGATGAACAGGGAGAAGTGGGCAAGGCCGGTGGGTATCACCAACGCACAACCCACTACTCCATCACTCCACTTCCTCCACTTCCCACGAGAGACGTGAATAAGGCTCAATGACTTGTATAAATAGGTTCTCCGCCCTATTTCAAACAAGACAACGAGAACAACACAAGTTCGGGCGAGACAGAAAAACCAAGTGTTAATACAAATCGTATTCAAACACCCGAGCCTGCTTGCATCAACCAAAGTGATCTTTCTCATCTTTCTGTTACAAGTCATAAGCAAGCCAACACCTTCACAATCTCAACACCTTCTTCGCTTACCTCCCTAAGATCAACCCCATCTCCTTCACTTTGTGACCGAAACAAGTCTGGGAACGGCCATTTCTTGGTTTAGTAGGACTTGCCTGAGATTGATCTCTCGAATCTACAAGCACTCACCGCGTGGTGCATTTGTTTAAAGGTTTAAATTCATTCCTCATCCACACCCCAAATTACCAAATTCTGCAGGAGTCGTTTTCACCCATAAACAATTGGCGACCACAGTGGGAGGTTGATCTATCGGTTGCAAAAAAAAAAAAAAAAAAAAAAATTGAATTCTCAATTTTTCAATTTTCATCCCACGATGTACCTTCACTCGGAGTCCACAAAGCGGTTCGGATATCATGGGAAGCATACGAATGTTGGAGGATGTCTTGGTAAATCAAGCCAGTATCACCGGAAGGCGAGCTTTCGCCTTTTGAATGATATAGCACAATTACAAGGAGGGTCGATAGACATCGACTCTCGATAAAGGTGAATCCTTAGTCGGGAGTCACATCTTTACAAGTGGAGAAGCAAAGAGAGCACGCAATCAAAACGAATCAAGAAAGATGGACAACACGGTCCGAGGGGGAAAAGACTTGTCGGAGTACTACAATGTCGACGGATAAAGAAAGGGAGCCTGCGGCCTATGGAGCCCTACTAGAGGATTTATATCTCAAAACTCTTGCCGAAGCCCTAAGACTGTCCAATCGCGTCGACTTTCCAACCGATCAAGAAACGCTTGAGGAAGGAGAAATCAATCGAAATACACGAATACGAGAGGATGGGAGCGTTCAATCCGATCACTCGGCGATGACATCACGACACCTTCCACATCCCTTTACCTAGGCAAGCGATCCTGCAGATATGATGACACTCGCAAATCTTCCAACTTCATCTCTGTTCCACATCAAAGCCACGGAGAGACGTTACAACGCCCCGTTGGGAAAAGTCGGACACAACGTACTTACATTTCCCATTCCCGATGAAGAAGATTCTCGAGCTCTTTGGAGGCGTGGGTACGAAATGGAGAAGTGGGGCTACCCCCGTATGGCGTCCGCCAGCGATCAGAAGTAATGGACCAGGGAATCTTGTCATTACCACCGGTTCCTTCATCACCCCACCAGTGAATACAACGCTTTGAAGCGCATTGTTCGGGGAGAAGCTTGGTCCAGATCGATAACTACGAGAAATTGGTGCGGAGGATTTTCTTAGAAAGGCAACTTTCCGGTTCGATACAAGTGAGGCTTGAAAGAAAGTAAGTTTTACTCAACAATTTTACAAGAAAGATAGTTTGGAATCCACTGGGACTTGACATCCCGCACGTGGAGAAAGAGGCTCGATGATCAACGCCATGTTTGTTTCCATCCGTACCTCCCTTTTGCATAACGTTTACAATTTCATGTGATATGTGCAATCATTCATGACCAAGATTCAAATTTCATTTAACATAATCTCTTTCAAAAAAGGTTGTTCACAAAACTATCTCAAAATAAGCCAATCCAATCACCTATCAATCCAAAACAGGAGATCAAAGAAAATCCTCACTATCACTCAAAAAGAAAAAACATCTAAAAGAAGAGACAAGTATATAGCATGAATACTTCAAGGAAAGTCCTTCAAAGAACAACTCGTCCTTACGGGCGAGAAGACTTTCATCCTTTGAAGCACGGCTTTTGCTTGACTCAGGTTCCTTAGACAACTTCTCAACCTCTTCTTCTGGCGAGCAACACGAGTCCGCAGAAGGGACTTCATCCTGTAATTTGGAGCTCCCGAATCTCGGAGAAACCTTTGAAGAACCAAGGGGCATTGAAGGCATGCTATGAAACACGTCCCGATGGCACCTCCAATCTTCAATCATCTCCTCGAAACTGTTCGACCAGTCGTGATACTCATCCTCGAATAGAAACTAAAGCTTCTTGGACGCGGTTGACCAACGCAAGACGACTTTTGAGTTTCGTGGTGGTAGCAATGTGACCGTGCTTCTTCCATATCGCTGTGTACAACTCTTCGAACCGAAGAAGCACGTTGAATCCACCAACCAACACATGACCTGGATAAGGGACGGTAAAAAGGAGGATCGAACAAAGCCCCGGAGTTGCATCGCCGGCAATTCACCAAACCGCAGGAGCCTTGTCGATTGCGGGGAGGCCTTTCGAAGGAGTCACCACAATAGCCATATTGATTGGAACATTCGGGATGGATCTCAAGGGGAGCCGTCTCGGCCATGCTTGTGTTTGCCTCTCTCATATTCCTTCCGGCATCTATTTCGCTCTGGGAGCTAATTTCCATCACGACCCCGTCAACAAGATCACTAAGGGAAGCGCCTTGTTCAACCGAGCTTGCATCATCCCTGTCATGGTCTGGAAAAGAAGTGGTTTCCCCAGACTTCTCAACATGAAGGTCAGTACCGCCAGACTTCTCAGCATGAAGGTCAGTACCGCCAGACTTCTCAGCATGAAGACCACCATTACCAGCTTTCTCATTTTGAATGCGCGCCAACCTTGTGAAGACATTCTCTTTCGAAATTCCCTGATTTCAAGCAAGGATCGTTTTTAGAAGAATTTGCACTGGAGAAATGAAAGAACCGAGGGAAAAGATTTAAATACACGCATATTGGAGGAATTGAGGACTCAAGGACCGCATGCTTGCCTCTTGGGTCTTTCTCCTACTTGGGGACTGCAATCCTCGGCTCGGTCCGTTTGGGTGGGAGCGCTTCAACCGAAATGCTTCGTCAAGACGTCGAGAAGATGGTTCACCACGGGGATCTGTCACAACACTCTCCGAAAATTTACGGAAAACCAACGGTTGTTTCTTCCAAAATTCCTTATACTTATCGGTTACCACCGGGTTTCTCCCAATAGGCCGGAAGGAAGGCTCACCCGTTCTACAAACATGCTAGCGTTAAGAATATTCGGGGAGAGATTCTTTCGGAACCCTTGGTGAACGAATAAATGGGACACACGATCAAACCCCATTTGGCGAGCAGCCTGTCAATATTATGCGGAGTCAGAAAATTGCGTTAAATAGAGACAGGACATATCTGGAATGCACTGCCTTGAGGTAAATAAGTTCTCCAGATTTCATAGTTTCGACATCGGTACACAACACAACATCGGGGCCGTGAAGCAATAGCAAAAGTATTTGGGTGAACAACGGAAGGATGGGCCAGAGCCCCATGGACGGAAATCTGAGAAGACACATTGTCAAATGCGTCCACAAGTCTCGCACCGTCTCTGGGCGCTTCTTATTCAAATGGAGTATTCTCGAGCCATCATACAAGTTGGTGAGCAAATTTGTAGGGGGTAGGAGCATAGCTTTTGAAGTGTTCCCATAAGAATGCTCGAAGAAAAGCGAAGTGAACGTGCGATTCCACCTTCTTGTACCCGTTAGAAACATGCATGTCCATTGCTAAGGCGTCAGGATGAGAATACTGACGATCCAAGGAACAAGGCACCCGGGGAAGAACTTTACCTTTTGACCTTATAGCAATCTTGACAAGGTCACCTCTAATGGTCTTCTTTCCAGAACCATCGTCGAATATATCCCTCGGATAGCCATAAAGACAGAGACGCAATCACACCGAGCTCATTTTCCAACTCCGATCCGGCTCTGGAGTCTGCTGGAGACCACTCCGACACCCACGGGTGTAAAAGCATCTCGTATCTTTTTTCTCCTCCTTGTCCAGTTGTCGAATTCCGCCACCTTTTTGAAGTATAGCATCATAGTCACGTTGCTCAGTATCGGAGAGATCGTAAGAAAGACTTAAGCAATGTGGCGGGTTCATTAATGCAACTACACTCTCCGGGGTAATAGTCATCTCTCCCCATCTAGATATGGCTGTATGAGTAGAAATACGCCACCGAGAAATGAAGGTAATCAAACCCGCGGCGTCTTTCTTAATTTCAAGAAGCGAGATGCCATGACCGCATTGAGGATTTGTGCCGAAAGAAAATTATCTTTAATGCCCTTATTACTCAACATGCGTCTCATCCATCCTTCATAAGAACCCGGTGGAGTATGGCAAATCTTGAAGTCAATAGGGGAAGACGGATATTCATTTCTCTGGAGACAAAATCTCACCACAAGTCTTTGAAGAAGAAACAGTTGGCCTCCATATTTTACGAATCGGAAGAAGGACTATCTTATGAGAAGGATGCCTTACGGTGTTTGGAAAAGGCAAGGTGAACAACTCATCATCAATGTTCGGCATATCCTGACTTGGTACCAGCATTATCTCCGGAAGACATCTTGACAGGAATTCTTTTCTTCATTCCATAATGAAATACAAGAGGAGTTAGAACTCGTATGAAAGCGCATGAGAAATGTAGTCACAAACATCAAAGACACGGCTCACATCGGAGCATACAATGGCGGTCAAACATCATTCAAGTATGGTATTGATCAAGCTTCGGTATAACTCAAGTTTTCAAGTGCGGGATAAATGTCAAGTCAGGTACAAGTTTCAAGTCCGGTACAAATTTAGGTCAACATGTGTGAATAAGACCCACGTTAGAAAGGCATACACGGCGGGCCCGCATTCATTCATCCGCACGCATCATAACACGATTTTCTTTATTCATGGGAATCATGTATGCGAGATTTCAAGCCAAGGTTTTCCTTTTCAAGATACAACCTAAAAGCTAGGTTTTGCATGTGATGGTGGAGAGACTAAGCATATGCACATCTTACCAAAGGTGTTTACCTAGCAAACTTTCTAAAAAAAAAAAAAAAAGAGAGCGGAACTTACCTTGACGGACGGCGGCAGCAAATCCCGGACGGCGGCAATTGGCGGCAAAGCAGCAAGAAGGTCACGGGAACTGTCCGAATAAAAAAAAGAGAGAAAGAGGACTCGTGGGAAAGAGAGAAGGGTTTTGTCTCTTTTATAGACAAAAAAATTAGAAGAATTACAATAGAAGAAGGATTCCTCCCTTATTTGGTTTCCTCTTTTGATTCAAATACCCAAAGAAAGAAACCGGCCCCACCAGGGATTCCATACAAAGCGTGACGGCGTGGGAAACTAGCGGTCGTCCCAACACTCTCCCGGGTAAACTCCTTTTATCCTGTCTTTCTCACATATGTATGTCACCATCTCATGCCTACCACACAATAGTGTCACCATTATGTGCTAGGCAGGGGACTTAATGTTGATGGTGGATTTTCGTTTAAGGTTAAATTTGTAAAAAACCGGAAAAATCATGCGTGACATCTTGTAAAAGATAAAGCCATTTATAAGTGTTGGATACTCCCTCACTTAATTCACCAAGAATGGAGCATGTAGCAACAATCCCATTACGTGAATACATGAAATTCCTCGAGGTTGGAGCATGTGGCAACAATCCCTTCTGTGAATTTCATATCGCCTTGTATTTCCAGGTACTCGTTATCAAGTGTGGCATGACGACCGAGTGTTACTCTTACAGAGTAACACGAACCTCCAAACACTATAATGAAACCATGTACGAAATACCCGTCGGGCGATTCTCGGTGTGTTATACTAGCCCGAGCCCTCTCGGTGTGTTATACTAGCCCGATTGAGCCCCTCTCGGTGTGTTATACTAGCCCGATTGAGTATCCGGACTGACCAAGTATCATTAGGATATGATCCGATCATGATCATCCAACTCCACAAGCATGATTGGATGACCCCGGATCAATTCCATCACCCCCAGCGAGGTATGGAATACCCACGGCCGAGCCCGCATGGTCGACCATTGTCAGTTGCTTGCCAAAAGACGTTCATACCAAGCATTATGAATGGAAAACCTAAATAAGGGTTTGCGGCATATTACATGTGTCGCAAAATAATCTCAACCATCCATCTTCGCAGAGGTATAGATGGAGGTGTAGATGTAGACTCAAAGGGCCCAGAGCATGTCAACACGATCACCGGGTGGGCCGCCTACACACTTGACCAATCGGTCAAGACCAACAATGTTTGGCCGTGGACAGAATCGTCACCCAAACAAGAAGTGGCGCACGGCTTTTGAAAGCCAAAATTAGGGTTTTAAATCATCACGCGCGTCCATCTTCTCGAAACACGAATGGAGGGTCTGATTAGAATAAGCAAGGGCGGTCATACCAAAGATGACCACCGTGCGCCCATCTACCTCCTCATGCGATCGGCCAAGGCATCCCATGCCCGGCTAATCCAAAATGCCCGCCCAAACATGCGTGGTTACACTTCCCAAATTGCAACCGATCACGACCACTCAACTTCACCTGGGATGATTTGAATGGCTTAGATCACGTTTTAATGGGATAGTCAGGTATAGGTGTGAACACCAGCCTACCACCTACACCTTTGGTATGATCGACCAAGACCGACCAAGATGAGTCGTCTTGGAGCGCGCGCCCAAACCAGGGATGCCATGCGGTTTCCAACTCCTTTGCGCAATGGATTGCCGCAAAACGATCTCAACCACTCAACTTTGCCGGTCAATTTGAGTGGCCTAGATCGCTCCTTCTTGGGAAAGTGAGATATGGACATGCACACCCAGCATGCTTTGTCTACACACATGCCCGGTCGGTCCTCTCCAAAGCCCTTCCCATGCTTGGTTTCGACCAAGTCAAGAGTGATGCTTGCGCTTCTCTTCAAAAAACCCTAATATTCATTAACGGTCGCAGATGAGTGTCTCAAAGATCATCTCATCCGTCCAACTTCACCGACTTGGTTATACAACCTTGGTCGGGAGTTATTTGGTTAGTGAGGCGTCATTACCCATCACTTTACCACACCATAATGCAATACACCGCATAAAATACACATGATACTTCACAAGTATCGACTTTCCGAATAACACGAGTTATTCAATTCAAAGATTACATGCTATCTTTCGTGGATCCACGATCCACACATTCCGAGACATCAATCATGTCACAAAGCGGGGATACATATGGGGTATTGGTCGGGCGGTTTACGGCGTGCGGCGTGCAACGCGCCATCACAGAACGTGTCGGGGAAGTCATGGACGGTTAGAGATGAACAGTGAAGTGGGCAAGACTGGTCGTGTATCACCAACGCACAACTCCACTACTCCATCACTCCACTTCCTCCACTTCCCACGAGAGACGTGAATAAGGCTCAATGACTTGTATAAATAGGTTCTCCGCCCCTATTTCAAACAAGACAACGAGAACAACACAAGTTCGGACGAGACAGAAAAACCAAGTGTTAATACAAATCGTATTCAAACACCCAGAGCTTCGCTTGCATCAACGGTGAGCTTGCTCATCTTTCATTACAAGTTATAAGCAAGCCAACACCTTCACAATCTCAACACCTTCTTCGCTTCCCTCCTAAGATCAACCCCATCTCCTTCACTTTGTGACCGAAACAAGTCCGGGAACGGCCATTTCTTGGTTTAGGCCGGACTTGCCTGAGATTGATCTCTCGAATCTACAAGCACTCACCGCGCAAAGTGCATTTGTTTAAAGGTTTAAATTCATTCCTCATCCACACCCCAAATTACCAAATTCTGCAGGAGTAGTTTTCACCCATAAACAAGTTGGTATCATGAGCTTAGGTTAGAGTAACTCTAGGACTTGGGGGGAGTGAGCCTAGGACGTTTCGTTATGTATATCCATGGTTTGGATATGCTTTATAAATATTAGTATATTTATTGTATTCTTTTCTAAGATTATCATTAACTTATATAGGAATGTCAAGGCGTGGTATTAGGAGACGTCTTGATACTGGAAGAGGTAGTTCGGAAATGGAGGTCCTATTGATGGAGATGAACCACAATTAGGAAATCGGATGTGAATGTGAATATGGCACGGCTAACTTGGTTAATAGCCCAAGCGGTCGTTCACTGGCACATTTATGAACCAAAATCTTGGACAAGTCAACAATCATCAGAACCAAGGACGCTTCTTTAAAGCGAGTAAGATAGGTATAGAAAGGTTCAATTTCAGTTCAAGAAGTTGAACCCGAAAGAGTTTTCTGGAAAGTATGATAATCCAATGATAGCCCATGAATGGAAGGATGAGATGGTCAAGATTTTTAGGGCCATAGGACCTTTTTTTACTGAAGTCTTCAAGCGAGAGATTAGCTACCTTTGAGCTCACCTGGAGATGCTCATACTTGGTGGAATTGACTTCACGTGGATTGGACCATGCCACCATGACATGGATGGACTTCATTCGTATGTTTGATGACAAGTATTTCCCTCGAGTATTCGAAATGCTAAGGAGAGAGAGTTTCTTTCATTTAGCGGGGTACTTTATACATTACAGAGTACGAGATTGAATACTCAAGATTGTCGATGTTTGTACCTCACTTGGTGGATGCGAAGAGAAAAATAGACGTAGGTTTGTTTATGGTCCGAATCGTGTGTATCGAAGGCATATTGTTGCAAATCATATGATTGACACATATGTTAGGGCTGTTGAATGTGCCGAGAGAGCTTGAGCAAGATTTTTTAGCTCATAAGAGGGATTAGGAATACTTGAAGAAGGACAATAAGGTTGACCGTGCGTCAAAGGTTTCTTCGGGTCAACATGGAAGTGGTAAGAACCAGCCCAGACCCGAATGTCACTCAAAAAGGTGATCGGCCGGGGAAGAAAAGGAAGGGGTATTGGAATCAAGGGGCGTGGTCGGAAGAACGGTGGTAATGAAGGGGCGGTGAGTGCCAAGCCGAGGGCGAGGTTCTTGCTCCCAAACCAATCAACTTTTATGGGTTTTGCTATAAGCTGTCGTGAAAGGGGGCACAAGGCATCGAGAATGTACCAAAGAGAAAGTTCGGACAATGAGATAGACGTGAGAAACCAAACACTGGGGTTCAAAACCGTAATGTGCAGCCTCGTGGCGGGGTCAACTCTTTGTTGTGCAACCTTCCGAGACGGAGAATGCTACTTTGGGAGGTACTTTCTTTATTTTAGGAGAGCTGTTAGTATTTTATTTGATCTAGGAGCTAGTCATTCTTTCATATCTCATTAAGTTAGTTCGCATGGTAAATCTTTCTATGAAAGTGTGTGAATTTCCTTTATGTGTTGCTACTCCTACGAGTAGTATGGTAGAGTTGAGTAACAAGGTTGATTCTTGTCCTATTATGATTGGAGATGTTGAGCATTTGGCGGATCTTTATGTGTTAGAGATGATCCTTACGATGTAATATTAGGAATGGATTGGTTATCTTCTAACTTTGTGCAATTGGATTGTCCGACAAGACAATCACTTTTGCAAAGCCGGGTCAATCTAAGGTAGTGGTGCGGACTACATCTCGAAGTATGTTTGTAGAAGCTTTCCTTAGCCATATTGAGGGTGAAGTAGTAGATAATGAGTCTCTACAGATTGCGAGTTTACTAGTTGTGTCGATTTTGCGGATTTGTTCGAGAGGTTCTGGATTACCTCCAAATAGGCAAGTGGAGTTATGCATCGAACTTCAACCAGTACGAAACCAATTGCTCGTGCTCCTTCTGAATGGCTCCAAAGGAAATGCAGGAGTTGAAGTCTCGGATTGACCGGCTTTTAAGTCAAGGATTTATTCTACGTAGTTCTTCACCATGGGGTGCTCTGTTTTATTTGTGAAAGAAGAAAGATGGTTCTTTACGATTGTGTGTTGACTAAGTGAACTGAACAAGGTCACGATAAGAAACAAGTATCATTTACCTAGGATTAATGATCTTTTTGACCAGTTGAAAGGGGCTATATGGTTTTCGAAGATAGATTTGCGATCGGCTATCATCAACTTCTTGTTAGAGAGCAAGATATTTCTAAGACTGCATTCACGACTCGTTATGGTTCTTATGAGTTTGGTGATGCCTTTTGGGCTTGCGAATGCACTGCGGTTTTTATGGACTTGATGAATCGAGTATTTAGAGATTTTCTTGATCGGTTTGTTATTGTTTTTATCGATGATATTCTTGTGTACTCTAAGACTCGGGAACAACACGTGGAACACTTACGTTTAGTATTGCAGACCTTGAGGGAACATCAGTTGTTTGCAAAATTCTCGAAATGTGAATTTCGACAAAAATCAGTTAAGTTTTTCGGGCATGTGATATCTGAATCCGGAGTTTCTGTAGACCCTTCCAAGATTGAAGCAGTGTTGAGTTGGAAACAACCTTCAACGGTTTCAGAGATTCGAAGTTTTCTTGGTTTAGCTGGATATTACCGCCATTTCATTAAGGATTTTTCTAAAATTTCGGGACCACTTACTAAGCTAACTAAGAAGGGAGAACCGTTTGTTTGGTATTTTAAGTGTGAGGATGCTTTTCAAGAGCTTAAGACTAAGCTTACTTGGCTTGATTTTGACCTTACGTAGAAGGAAAGGAGCTAGTGGTTTTACACAGATGCCTCACTTTTGGGATTAGGATGTGTTTTGATGCAGGAAGGTAAGGTTATTGCTTATGCGTCTAGGCAATTGCGTGTCCATGAGAAGAATTATCCAACCCATGACTTGGAGTTGGCGGCGGTAGTTTTGCTGCGAAGTTGTGGAGTCATTACTTGTATGGCGAGAGATTTGAACTTTTCAACGATCATAAGAGTCTCAAGTATCTCGTTTTCCAGGAAGGATTTGAATATGAGACAACATCGATGGATGGAACTCATCAATGATTACACTTTTGGCTTATAATACCACCCTAGTAAGGCGAATGTTGTAGTTGATGCCTTGAGCAGAAAACCAAGGGGTTTGTTAGCTTCCATGATGGTTGAAGAGTGGAAGATGTTGGAGACGGTGGCTGAGTTTGAATTAATTATTAAGAATTCTTCCACTTCTCAGGCCTTTTGGGTAATCTTGTGGCACAACCGACACTTATTAACCGTATTATTCGAGGCTCAATTCAGGGGACGAATGGTGTGCAAAATTACTTGGAGCCGGAGACTTAAGTGAAGATTTTAATGTAGGGATGGATGGTGGGCTTCGACTTCGAGGTCGTTATGTGTACCGTGGACGCCTTGGTTGAGACGTGAGGTATTAGATGGAGCTCACCGTAGTCGTTACACTATCCATCCTGGAGTTACAAAAATATATAAGGATTTGCGTAGACAGTTTTGGTGGAAAGGTATGAAGCGAGATATTGCAGAATATGTTTCTAAATGCCGAACATGTCAGCAAGTGAAGATTGAGCACCAAAAGCCAGTGGAGAATTACAACCACTCCCAATACGAGAATGGAAATGGGAAAATATTTCCATGGATTTTATAGTTGGACTACCGAGATCAAAGAGAGGACATGACTCTATTTGGGTAATAGTGGATCGGTTGACTAAGTGCACACTTTACCAGTGCATACTACCTACAACGTGGATAGATTATGCAAGCTCTATGTAGAAGATTGTGGTATTGCATGGGGCCTTTGTCTCAATTGTTTACGATAGAGGTGCTCAATTCACTTCCAAATTTTGGAGAAGCTTTCAGCAAGCTTTGGGTTGATTTGGATTTTAGTACTTCATTTCATCCTCGGATCGATGGTCGGGCAGAGAGAGTTAATCAAATATTAGAGGATATGCTTCGAGCGTGTGTGCTAGATTTCCAGGAAATTGGGATGATTATTTACCATGGGCAGAATTTGCTTACAATAATAGTTATCAGTCGAGCATTGGTATGGCTCCTTTTGAAGCTCTTTATGGAAGACCTTGTCGTTCACCAGTGTGTTGGGTAAAAGTAGGTGAAAAGAGATTTTGGGGCTGATTTGGTTCGGCTCACTACGGAGAAGATCCTAGTGGTTAAGGATTGTCTTCGTAAAGCTCGGGAAGTAAGGCGGAAGAGTTATGCGAGATAGGAAACGACGACCATTACCTCTTGAAGTCGGAGATGAAGTGTTACTTAAAGTGTCTCTCTGTGAAAGGAGTCATGAGGTTTGGGAAGAAAGGGAAATTGGCTCCTAGGTTTATAGGACCTTTCCCTATAACTAAGAAGATTGGAAATGTGGCATACCAGTTGGAGTTACCTGCACAGCTGTCTGGAGTGCACAATGTGTTTCATGTTTCTATGTTACGTAAACACTTAAGAGATGAGGAGCGAGCTCAACAAGCAGATCTTAGTGAGTTGGTTGTGAAACCTGATGCCACCTATGAAGATAATGGTATTCGTATTTTAGAACGACAAGTTAGGCAATTACGATCTCGAGCAATTCCATTTGTCAAGGTGCAATGGAATTCAAAAGACGAGCGAGAAGCTTCTTGGGAACGCGAGGATGTTATTCGTCGTTCTCATTTTAATCTCTTCAACAACGAGGTAATTTCGATTCCGTGGACGGAATCCTTTTATAGTAGGGTAGACTGTAATACCAAACTTTCTAGACCTATATATTTATAAATAGTTACTGGGTGCAAGATAGTCCCTTAGTGAAATTTGGTATTTTACTTAGCTTTGTCCTATGTTATTATTATATAAATATAAATTTAGGGCTTTGACCTTTTCCCACTTGGTACCTATTCGTGTGGGAAGTTGGAGATACATATATACATGAGAAAGAGAAACATTAACCAAGGAAAGTAAGCGGCTGGTAGTTCTAGAAAGTATCGTGAGACGATGAAATCTTGCTTTAGATACAATCCGTGAAGGGATAACTTGGGGATAACTTTGTATTGGTAAGTACTCTTAGTTTTTTTTTATTTATTTTAATTCTTGTGAACATTTGTTTGATTGCTACCTTTTTCTTTGTTTTCTGCCTTTAGGGCTTGACAATTGAAGGAACTTCATCTTAACGGATCAACCAGGTTGCTTGCAGTCATTGAGGCAAGTTTATTCGGTCTCTTAGTCCCGGTTAGATGTAAATTGGGCTACTAAATATCTCGTAAACTTGTGTGCGTGAATTCATGTACCCTAATCCTCTTATGATCTAATTAAACAACTGTAGTTTATTTTAGTTATCAGTTGGGTGAGTCCGTAGCTTTTCGATGGATGAAAGGGTGAGCATGATAGGAAATTAGTTGAATCTAGACATTAATTGCATGTCAAAACCTGTAGCAATCTAAATGAATAGGGTGTCGTGTGCTAATCTATTCATCACAACCTGGGGCAAGTGTTGTGATGACTTCTTATGGATTATCTAGTTAATCCAATTTACAAGATCTGACTAAATTTGCATAGTTAATAAGGAATTGATTTTCTGGAGTGAATCGTCTATTTCTAAGATGTATTAGACATGGTGTGAATGGTAGAAGAGTTAGTGGTAGTGGGTATATTATGGTTCTCTGCATGAGTATTATTGGTTAAGTACTGGATCCTACCAAACTTTGATGTTAACACCTATTGCATACACTACTCGGAATTTTGGAAAGCACTAATCAAGTACTTGTTAGTGGAATTTGTCAATGTCAGGACTAACGTTACTAGTAGAGGGAGATATTGTTCTGAACTTAATATGGTTAGCTAGTAGAGATTTTTTTTTGGGTAAGCGGTTGTATCGTTGGTATGTCTTCTTTGCAAATAAGAAGCCTTTGCACGTGGATTGTTATCTAGTGGAGACTTTGAATGTCCATATATGAGCATGTGATCACTTCCGTCGCCAACTTGCTGGTATTCCGTCATAATAATGAGTGATGATGTATTTGTGTAGTGATACACTAAGCTAAGTGAGGATGTGATCACTTCGTACTACTTTCTTTTGTTAGTTCGGCGTTATTTAAGGATGGAATATATATTGTTGAAGACAAGAACGCCATAATTACTCGACATCGTTATTTTTGTTAAAGAAATAAAATTCCCTTATGCATATACAATTGTAAAGGAACTTTGTTCCTAGTTTTCTGTGGTTATGTACCTTGTTGCAGAAAATTAACGGCTTACTTTCTATTTAATCATCGACCGGGGTTATGTGGAAAGTAGGCTTGTTACAACTGCAGTCGCTCTTAGTCTGGAAAAGATTATTTTAGACATGCAGTTACAGTATAAATTTTATAAGGATGGTTAAGTGATCTAAGTTATGCATTGAGCAGAATTTGATCCAACTTAGTCTTGAATTCTTTTACGTATGAAGACAAAAAAATTGGATCCAGTGCTCCTTTATTTGTTTTCTTTTAATTTTTTAATATATGGATTTCTTTTGGTTTTGATTTTCTTTGTTTACTTATCAAGAATGTTTTAGTGCTCTGCTTTTAATGTATTTGATTGAACAAGTCCAGTGTGCTTTCCAGATTGGTGTTGAAGATGCTTAAGATGTGGAAATTCGAGAACAGAAAGAAGGGTCAAGTGTGAAGTCTTGATCTTCATCTTATCCAATCAAAATAACATTGTGATTTAAATAAAATTGTGGGATAAGTTGGTATTTTGGTGCATTAAATTTATAATGTGATCTTAGAGAACTCTGGGAACATGCATTCCTGGAACATATGTAAAAGATCAACTAGGTAATTATTTTTTCTTTTTGTGCTGCTTATGCGTTAACATTTTTGTGTAATGCAACCATGTATTTATCTTATTGTAACATTACAAGTACACTAAGCCTCTTATTAAAACCGCGTCAACGGTATTCATCAATCGAATGTTCATCAAGTGCATGAATTCCAGGACTACGATAAATTAACACCCTCTTGCAACTATTATGTCATAATTCCTTTTTTAGCATTTATTAGGTCGGGAAGTTGATAAAATATATCTCGAGGAAGAACAAAATCCATCAAAACATAGTGTCTCTGTTTGAAGTGAAAGTACAACACAGTAAGGTATGTGCACAAGCACAACACTAAGTATGGCCAGTAGACATATAGTGAAGAATGTTAGTCAATTAATAATACATTGGAATTTTATTTAATACAAAATACTGCGTTCTACGGTGAACCAAGGATTGTTGAATTACTAGATTATAAAGATTGGTGTTACATAAAATTATGACGGTCGTAGTTCAAAGTAAATATCGTGGGGATTCCTTGGGAAATGTAAGCACTGTGTAGGATGGTCCTTTCATAAGCTATGTTTTGAAAATTGCATTTCACAAATTTGCATGTGATATATATATATATATATATATAAGGTCTTTTATGCCCGTGCATTTGCACGGGCTAGGTGTCTAGATTAGTGAAATCGCATCCATACTTGGTACACATGCCAATTTTTTCGTTGTGCATCCAATTTTTTTGAAGTTTATACATTACTGAAGTACAAAATCTTTTAGAGTCCCAAATTCTTATTCCGTCCTTGATAAATTACTATATCCATCAATGGTGGACCATCATAATATTATTCAAAAAATAGAGAGAAAGAAATAAAAATATCTTATTAGTAGTCCATCATTGAAAGATCAAAATAAAAGAAAAACAGCAAACAAAACATGCAAATGAAAATTATAAGACATAATCAAGTGCCATCACTAATTATTCTTTGCTAACATTGCAGACAGTGTTAGGATGTTAGTTTCTAGTTTTAAGCATTTAGAGATACTCATATGTTGGGCTCCTCTTGAGATGGAAGAATGCAGTAAAAATATTATTCTGGAAAAGAAAGCAAGCATTGTCTGATTGTCGAATGTCGATAAACAATGCGAGAAGAAATCATCCATTGCAAGAATTTCAAATATTGTTACCCAAAACTTCCTTGCAAACCCACATTGAATTTGGCTTCCCTACGTAAAGCAATGTGTGCAACTGTTTACAAAACTAAACTAAAACCAACATACCAAAATATGAGTTTTCTAATATGATATAACCAAAACAAAATTTATGTGACATGTACATGTGCTCTACATAAAACTGAAAAATCAAGTGTAGGATTCGTCACCGGTTTGCATCCTGTTGAGGAGTCTATTCGGAGTATATATATAGCGACAAAGACTTTACACGCCTTGTCTTCTTTCGTCTATTAATTAACAATAACGAATAGTTATCCGGTAACATGACAACATTAGCCTGAGCTCTAATAATAATCACCGTTGGAGAATTTATATACTTCTTTCGTTTCCCTGCAAAACAAATTGAACGGAGGATAGAGCATTAGTTGTTATTTACGTATAAAATGAAAATTAACTCTCCCATATAACTAACATGGAAATGATGTCGTTAAATTGAAGACCTTCTCTTGGGCCAGCCATCTGTCTTCTTTCTCAAATGCCATAATTGACAGTACCATTGTAAATTGGATCTCGAAATTCTTCAATCCTCCATAAGTTTTGTTTTGTACATGTTTGCTTCTGTTTGGGCCTCTCTGCATCTTTTGCATATAGCCTTGTAACTTTTCGTGATGAAGGGATGTGCTTCTTAGCATAGGCTTCCGTCATCAATATATTATGTCTGCCAATAAAAAAAGGGATATTTTGACTTTGGGTCACACAAAAGTGACCAGAATTGCGTTTGGGTCACCTCAAAATTTTAATTAGAGTTTGGGTCACAGGACTGTCATTGACCGTCTTGACCGTTATAAAAATAATTATTAATTTAATTAATTTATATGCAATTTATCTAAACCGTTGGATGAGATGAATGATGGTGTAAGTGGTAACATGTTTTCTCCTCTTTGAGGATTTTCATCGAACAGTTGAGGTGTAGGGGATATTATTATTTTTTTTTGAAATAAGTGAGGCTACTAAGAACGCCTAAGATGTATAATAAGCCAAAATATTTAAAACAGTTTAATTTGATATATCTTCTTACACAGGAGAACACCATTTGTTTCCTGTGGATATCCTACCACTCAAACCAAAAAAAGGGAAAGACGGATGTGAGATAAAGATAGAGAAGTTTATCTCACTTGCCACCCAAGGTTGGGAACTCCCCTTGATCTTCAATAGATGGAGCCGCAGCACTGCTTTTATTCGCCGGATTGCTGGTTTCTCTCCTCTTCAGTGGGCTTCAGGAACTCATTAATGCTAAGAGACTTTTTGGCTCTCTCTTCTTTTTCAGAAACGTCTTTTCGCTTATCCTTATCAGAGCCCAGCTTGACGAAAATTTCATCGTTTTGCTTTTTGTTGGAAATCAGCTTCATGGATTTCAACTCTTTGTCCATCTCAACCTTCCTTTCCTCAGTCTTCAGTGCTTCCAGAGCCTTTCTCTTCTCTTCACGAATCTTCTCATATTCCTCGAGAGTCATCTCCTTATCATCAGGCTGTTTCTCTGCCTCAGTTGCAGGAGTCTCACTGTTGACTTTAGTATTATCCTCCTCCCCTGCGAACTTCTCTGCACCTAAGTTCTCCCTAATGGAAGGATATAGTTAGACAATAAAATTAGACTCACGGTTATTTGGTCATTTCAGCATTTAACAAACTTTCCTAACTGTCAAACCGGTCAATGACGGTCATGTGACCCAAACTCTAATTAAAATTTTCTGGTGACCCCAACGCAATTCTGGTCACTTTTATGTGACCCAAAGTCAAAATATCCCATTAAAAAATAAATAAAAATGATGATGTATTCAAATTTCACTTTTGCCAATTCTTCTGCCAACGTATTTGGGTTGTGGGACTAAAGCATTCTCAGACAACCATATACAACTGAGCACTGAATGAAAAAATAATCGATGCAAGATTCGATTGTCGCCAAAACATTTAATCACGAAATTGAGAACTTATTAAGAAATTCTTACATATTTGGATTTATCTTATAAATGTGAAATAGAATGTAACGGTGGTTTACTATAGAATTTAAGATGTATTATCCGGAGAAGGTATGGAACTGTGACCCAAAGTGAAAGAAAACATTGAAACGATCTCTAGATTAAAAGTTATGACGGATAGAAAACCATTAATTACCTTTGATATTTTTCTTTGAAGCAGCAGCCAATCAATAATTAAGAAACTGTGTGAATTCTAAAAGGATTTTGTATATAGACTTCAAAGTTTTCACGTGCTTTCTGTTTCTCTTGATGCTTGCCATATATAGTGTTTAAATAGTTGCGTCGATAGAAGATTGTATTGTGTCTCTTGGGTCGTGAAACGATAACTCAACAATGTGTGTCTCTTGGCGCCAAACGGTGCCAAAATGGTGAACCCAACAAATGGATCCAATTCTAATATGTCTCTGATCACTTCGGTTGACACGGCAGTTGCTCGATCCCTTGAGAATACAAAACCTGGAGAATGTTAGACATCTGTTGTTTTCTTGGAGATTGTTTTGCAAAGTATAGATAATTCCGGTTGTATATGAGTGTTTTTTCTTAAAGTGTCGTAACCTAATATTTCTTTGATACTAACCCAAGAGGCACATTGTCGTACATTTTTTGTGAGATTTTAAATATTACCGTTTGTGTGACAAACGACGCATCCTCGTATCATATATATCTATCTTCTCATGTTGTCGTGAACAGACGTCGATCGGTTTGTTTGTATAAGGATTCCTCAACTAAATTGGCCCACGTGGCTTCTTAAAACCGGGAGAAAATCTGAGAGTGAATGTGGATCCGCCACGTCAGCCTTATTATTCTCCTTTATATTAAGAAGAATTGATATTTCAAAAAAATTGCAGATAAATCCATTGGATACGGCAATTTGTTAACAAAAAAATAGGTTTAACATAAAAAAACGTGTAATTATGTTCAATTGCAAATAATTATAGGCATATGAAATTTAATTCCAAAATTTATGAAGTCAACTTCTTTTTAGTTATTCTAATACATGCCTATAAAATTAATACATGGTTTATAATATCAAATTCAAATCATCAAATCGTTACATACCTAAAGGGTGTCAGAGTTTCCTATATCTTTAAGAAATCAAACTAATCAAATATTGTTCAAAAATTATCTAACGTATTTAACTACGGGTGCGGGGCGAAGCCCCGCCACATTAAATTAGCTGATCCCACGGCCCCCGGTGCGTAGCACGGGTTAGACACTAGTATAAATAAAAAAGAAAAATAAGAGAAAGATCAGGGTTTCAGATTTCACCAATTAATCATAAGAAACATTCAAGTAATCTCTAAAATATTCGTATTATAACTCAGGACAATATCGAACCCAATCTCATGTCTCGGAAAATATTGCGTTTAAAATAAATACAACTTTTATTGTTGACAAAAAAGAATCCTAACTTCCATTTTAATTCCCATTATTACATCATCAACCCAACAGAAGTTTTCCATGTGGCAAGTAGTAACAAAATCACCAATAAGAATCTGCCACGTCATCTATGCTACACATAATATATTTGATTTTACTCCACAAAATATTCTCACTTATTTTGTTTATATGGCTCATAATGTCACATGCATGGACATTAATCTCCAAAGGAAAGAAATGATATTTCCGCGGGACCCACGAAAATTCTGTTTTATTCTCTTTATGTTTAATTAATCTTCTTCCCTATTTTGTATTTCAAACTTCCATAATTCTCTAAGAGCATCTCCAACAGAGGGTGAAAGTTTTTTTTTTTTTTGACACGTAGGATTTTAGACCCTCATTTAGATTAAATCCATCTCCAACAGTAGGTCCTTTAAAATAGGAAGGGTGTTAAAATAAATATGAAGGTCTTAGAGAAAGTCTTATTTAGACCTTGAGAATGACTTCCATGTCGTCTTTTTAACTATTTTTTGAATTATTATTATTAAATAAATTTTTTCTAAACCAATAGGAAAAAATGAATCATATTTATCTTTATCCAAAAAAACAAATCCTAAAACTAACACCCCACACTACTGGAGATGGATCATGAGAAATGCATTATTCTTTTTGCTATATATATATAACCCCACAAATAAGGATCTAAATAAAAACTTCACATAGGATTAGTAGCACCCACTGTTGGAGATGCTCTAAGGCATGTGCATGTGTCCCATTCGAGCATCTTTGTGAATGAAGTTCACATTTAACATTCTTCCACTTTCATTTTTAGTAAGAAATATTACGAGCAAATGATGTCGACATTCAAGTTCGGGTCCATTTTCTTCAAGATATCCAATAACTCATATTCTTTGCATGTAAGCCCAGTTTTAGCTGTTTTTCTTGCCATAGCGCATTTTATTCATTTACCTACAAAAAAAAAAATAATTACCCAAATTAGTACAAAAATGAGCACCAACAATATATATTATCAGGAGTAATTAAGACACAAATATGTGTCTATCAACTGTTATTAGTCTGCATCACTATTTGTTTTTCTTTCTAAGTGATTGATTGTGAATGCATATATGGAAGTCCTCGACTGAAGTTGATGCAATGGTGCAACATGCAACCGGACATCCAAGGAAGATCATCACTAGCTTTGTTTACATTGTTGTTAAGTCTGTTACAAGAAGAATGGGAGCTTGATTTTTGTTTGTGTGGGTTTGTCTTTATGTGGATTTATCCCGATTCTATATATGTATATAATGTTAATAGAACTACTAATCTTCTAATAATATTCTTCTTCTTTTTATCTCATCTCTCCATGTGGGTTTGTCATTGATTTTATTTTTGTATTTTTTTCCTAAATGGATGATAAAGCACAAGTTGTTTGAACATTTTGAAAACAAAAACTCTATCAAATTTCAACATTTACTTTTGTTCCTTAAATTTGGATTTTATCGGAAAAAATTCCGATGTCGATAGCTTATCCTTAACCTTATCGATATGGAATTTTGGATTCTATTGCGGTTAGGATATTATCAAGGAGCGGCGGGGGATAGTTTAGATAACCCTTAACCTTAACCTTATCATATGGCCAAGAGATGAGTTTGGTGCAAATTTGCAATACGAAAATTAAGTTTCCGTCCGTTTAATGTTTATTTTTTTCAAATTTTTAGCAAGATTGAGTTGAGGAAAAAGAAAAGAAGATATAATAGACATGGGTACTTTAAACTGTTTGGGTGTTTGTAGTTTGTTTTTCATGTGTGAGTTGCGAGAGAATGGGAGCTTGATGTAATGTTTGTGTGGGTTTGTCTTTCTGTTACACTGAACATTTTGAACAAAAACTCTATCAAATTTCAACATTTACTTTTGTTCCCAGAAACTGGATTTTATCGGAAAAAATTCCTCCGAGCGTATAATTTATCCTTAACCTTATCGATATGGAATTTTTGGATTCTGGGATATTATCGGATATCGGATTTCCGATAACCCTTAACCTTAACCTTATCATATGGCCAAGAGATGACATTATTAAGTTTCCGTCCGGTTTATTTTTTTTTCAAATTTTTAACCGGTTGAGGAAAAAGAAAAGAAGATATAATATGGGAAAAGGGAATTTTAGTAGATCCTAAAGCAAACCCGAATTCCTTTTAACATTAATTATCTATGCAAGATCTAACAAACACAATTCCTTTTAACATTAATTATCGTATATCATGATGAGAAGTTATAATAATGGAATTACATTGGTAAGATTGACGAAAGAGCTAACCTTCCATAGGTATTCATAGGAGATCTTAATATTATTATTTATGCTCATGAAAGATATACTTTCACTAGTCACACTACTTCTAAGTTTCCTATTATCCAACAAATAATTGATAATTTGACTTATCTGATATTAGTCTTGTGGGATCTCAATTACTTGGTCTAATAGGAAGTTTGGCAATGATAATATTAGAGCAAGATTAGACGGAGCTTTGGTAAATGGTTTGTGGCTGATCATTATGTGAACTCCAAAGTTTTTTATATTGACACCATAAGTTTAGATCATTTTCCAATTATCTTGGTCAGTAAGACTCAATCTCATCAAGGTAAAAGGCCCTACTGTTATTTTAAATGTTGATTTAGTAATTTTTTTTCCATGAAGTCATTCAAACTACTTTTTTTCTAGTTCTGTTAGAGGGTCATATGCCTATTGGCTTTTTAAGAAACTTAGAAATGTTAAAAAAAATCTGATTAAAAAAAAAAAAAAAAAAAAAAAACTTATCTTGGTAAAATTGACCGCATGGTCAGAACTCTTGGATCTCAACTTCAAGGTCTTAACAGTCAACCTAGTACTACTCAGAGCCTTGAAGTCATTTGGCAAGTTGATATAAATTTGGATCATTGGCGAAAATCCAAGAGGAATTTTATGCTAAAATATCTATTTGAATTCATTAAAAGTCATGACAGAAATACTAACTTTTATCATACTTCTATGAATAAAAGGAAGCATTTCAACCATATCAGTGCTATGATCAAGCTAAGTACTGGTCAATGATCTAATGATAAGAATCAACTTGAAGATCTATTGGTTTCTAATTTTAGTACCATAGGTACCACTTCTAGTCATTTTCAAAATATAAAGTTTTTGAATTGCATAAACCCTTGTATAACTCATGAGGTGATGAAAAATTATTGAGCTCCATTACATTGCATGAAATTAGAGACAATATTAAGCAGATGGCTCCATGGTATGCTCCAGCCTTAATGGTTTTCCACTAGGGTTTTATAAATAGAATATGAAGCTTATTGAGAATAATGTCTTTAACAATGTTAAGAGTTTTTTCGCTCTAAGCATCTTCTTAAAGAAATGAATTAGAATTTGCCGTCTTTAATACCGAAGGTTAAAAGACATTTCTCCGACAGGTTTCAGATCTATATCTCTATGCAATTCCAATATAAAATAATCTCTAAAACCATAATAAACAAAATGAAGCCATTGCAAGGCAAAATAATATCACCGCTTCAGCCTTATTATGTTCCCAATAGGAATATTATGAATAATGTGATTATTGCCCATGAGCTAGTACATACTATGAAAACAAAAGAAAAAAAAATATAAATGTAGTGTTATGGAATTCAAGTTGGATATGTCCAAAGTATTTGATAGAGTAGAGTGGTATTTTCTTATTAATAATCTCAAAGGCTTTGGTTTCTCTAATATATGGTGTGAGCTAATATATCAATGTATTAGCAACATTAGCATTTCCATTTTGTTGTGTGAATCTCCTTGTCATGCTTACAAACCGTCCATCTAGGGGTCTAAGATAATGAGATCCATTATCTACTTACTTGTTTGATCGATGTATGGAGTCCTTCTCCAGACATTTGACGGATGATGAAAATTCCCATATCATTCATGGTATAAAAGTCAGCATAGAGGCCTCTCGTACATCCAACCCTCTTATATTAATGATTGTTTGTTATTCATCAAAGCCACACTAAGGCTAGTAACTTAATATCTCTCATTAAGGATTTTAGTCTTATCTCTGTCCAGATAATAGATTCTCAAAAATCAGGATGTTTCTTTAGTATGAATGTTTCTTTAGTTGATCTCAATGAAAAATATTTGGGGATCCCTATTTTTTATCAAGAAATCCAAGAATGAGACTTTTTCATATCTTGTGGATCAATTTGATAAATGAGTACCCAAATGGAAGGGAATATAATTGTCTCAAGTCTGAATTAGTCTATCATGGTCAATGATGTTTTGAATTACTCTCTCATTTTTTACATGAACTTTTTCTTACTACTAGACAATCTAATCCATAAAACTCTTCTTCTTCTCTCTCATTTTCTCCCTAAAAAAGAAAAAAAAACTCTAGCCTTCATCAACCTCTTGCTCAGATTTGGTCCTTTTTGGACCAGATCTGAGCAAGATTACTTTTCCTTTTTAAGTTTTAGTTAAATAAAACATGTTTTCTAATGTTTTGATGTCTTTTGACATGTTTCTTCGTCATTTGGGGCGATTTTTCTTCGCCATTTTGGGCGATTGTTTCTTCGATTTGCGGGCGATTTCTTCAAATCTTCATGGATGGATCGTGGCTTGTTGTTCTCGATTCAAAAATATCAATCATTCAACACGATATCGCTTTGAATCTTTCTTTAATCTAAGAGATTTAGGGCATCCAGGTTCGTTTGATTATACAAGATTACGGGCAAAGTACTCCTTTCTTTTAGGAGCATGTCTTATCAAAGAAGAAAAAAATCAGATTAAATGGTCGGAATTAATTCCGAAAATACCATCATTCTTCCCTACTACATAAACAAAAATTGGGTATCTTTACGGTTTATGGCTTTTTCTCTTTGCGATATACTTGTAATTGGTATCTTTAACTGTATTAGGGGCATAATTAGCTTGTATTTTGATGTTTTTGTTATTCTTATAAGCAATCATGTAATCAGTATTTTGATTTGAATGAATTGAAATATGTTGATTGACCAAAAAAAAAAAACAATCTAATCCATAAAATAGACCAGGCTCATAGAGATTTTTGGTGGAGAACTGGTTCAACTGGTGGATCTTATCATAAAAAATGGGACAAAATATATTCTCATAACATGAATGGTGGTTTAGGATTTTAGAATCTCTAAACTACCAATGCATATTTGCTTGCTAATTAAGATTGCTCGGAATCCTCTTCTCTCCTCTCCTCTCTTAGAGGAAAAAAAAAACCCAAAAAACTCTTCAAGTAGCCTCCATCTCTTTGCTCAGATCTAGTCCGTTTTGGACTATCCGAGCAAAGAATTTGTTTTATTTTCATTAGTATTAGTTTTTAGTGTAGGATTTTAATTTTGGTTTGATTTTGTTGTCGTTTGACATTTTTCTTCGCCTTTGGAGCGATTATATCTTCGCTTTTGTGCGATTTTGTCTTTATCTTTATGGTGATTTTATCTCTAATTCCAAGGTGACTATTTCTAGGAATTTTGGTTGGTATGTGGTTTGTTATTTTGGATTTTTCAAGAACATCAATGATTTAACTCGGTGGCGCTGCGATTTCACCTTCAATCGAAGAGATTTAGGGCATCCGGGTTCGTCTCAAACAATGGTTAGAGCAAATTATTTCTCAATTTGAGAAGCATTTCTTTTTGAAGAAGACAACTATCTTAAATTGTCGGATTTTATTCTGGTTTATACCATCCTTCCCCCTCCCTACAAAAATTGGATACTATTGCAGTTCATCGCTCTTTCTCTTCGCAATTTATTCGTAATTTGTATCTTTATTTGTATTTGGATTTTAATTTTCTTGTTTTACGATGTTCTTGATTATCTTGTAAACATCCATATAACCTCTATTTTTCCATGAAATAAAATGTTACATGATATTAAAAACAAAAAAAAACTGCTCGGAATCTCATTCGTCCCCCTGATGAGCTACAAGTGAAAATTTTGAAATGCAAATATTTCATTTATTGCATCATAAAAAAGTCAAAGACTCTTATTCCATCATTGTGTGTTCTTATTCCGTTAGCATCATAAATGTAAAAAATGCGTACTAGTGTTACTACTTGTGTGTTCTTATTCCATCCTTGACCGCTATTATGATAAGTCAAGAACATATCTAAACAAGATCAGTGAAGGACAAGCTTGGCATATATGCATGATCTTATTGGTAAGTAAGTCAGCCATCCATCATGTGACAGAAGGGCATTGACTTTTTTCAATTTGGGTGGGGATCATCATGTGCCATTTGTGGCATCAATAATGGAATATATGTCAATGGGTATGGATGGAACTCTTGAATGAGCTTAGTAGATGAGAATGAGATAGGACTTAGGAATAAGAATGGGATGATAATAGCTACTGATAACGTGATTTGATCTCATGCAAATTTTAAAGCCTCTCCCTAGGAACATTTGTTTTATATTGCTGATTAGATATTTGAATTTTTGATTCAGGTAAAAACCTTTTTTTTTTCTTTTTTCTTTTGTACAGCCCAGGTGAATGGCTTTTAAGACGGTAGCCGAACTTTTCCTTGCTAAATTAGGGCCTACACTGCAGGACAATTTTTTTTTATTAAGAGATGAAACTACCAATTATCCTTTATCAAATACTAATACTACAAATGTGTCCCCATTAAATCTTAATCATAAAATAAAAATTAAAATCAAAATCATAAAACTCAAATCATAAAATTAAAAACCAAAACCAAAATCAAAATCATAAACCTAACATCATAAAATTAAAAACTAAAACTAAAATCAAATTTTTTTTTTTTTTTTTTACATGCTAATTTCATCTTATTAAAAAAAACCTTTTACATAGAAGGCAAGCGAGCAACAAGCTGCGCCGCAAGCCCTTTTTGGATAGCAAAACCTATCCTTTTAAAAACAAACTCCATCGAAGCAGGAGTCATGACATTCTTGTGCATGACTTTCTCGAACTCTCTTGAGGAGTCCAACCGCCTCCGGAGCCAAATAACCGAAAGTGTCAAAAATCAAAATCAAAATCAAAATCAAATTTATTTTCATCTCCACTTCAACTGATTCTTCTTCTCAATCTAAACTAGGTTTTAGTAACATGCAATCACTCAAAAATTGAAAATTTTGAAATCAAACTTTTTCGGGTGTACCAGAATTGGTTAACGTTAATGTACATGTGATCCGATTGCAAATAGAAACGGTTTATGTTCATGCCCACAAAGACCGATTGTCTTGGATATGTTTTGTGGTTCGAGAAATTTGAACCAGAATCGTTCAATGTTAATGTCCACATAGCCCGATTGTCTACCATTTGAATTCATAATCAAGTAGCCCATAATCGGATTACATTAGCACTTATAAAACCGATTATTGATGTATAATGCTAGAATCGGATTTTATATGTGTGTCGAGTAACCCGATTGTTATAAGAAAAAATTCACAATTTTTCTGTATCTTTTTTTTGTTAGAATCGGATTACATGAGCACTTTTATAAACCGATTCCTGTTGTGCAATGTCAATAATCGGTTTTTATGTGTGTATCGTGTAAACCGATTCTGGTTATACCCAAATTGAAAATGAGATGAGTATGATTTTACACAATTTCAAAACGAGTATGATTTCATACTCGATCTCAAAATGAGTATATGAATTTATACGCACTGAAATCGAGTATGAAATCATACTCATTTTAAGATCGAGTATGATTTAAATTATATTTGATTTTTTTCCTTTCCCATAATCGATTTTTTGTGTACATTTAAAAAAACCGATTCTGGTTTTTTTTTTTTTTGTGAATTGAAAAAATCAACCCAGAATCGGTTTATGAGAGCACGAACATATACCGATTCAGGTTTGATCTTTTTCAAAAAAAAAAAAAAAAAAAAACAACTTTTTGATGAAGAATCAAGATTAGTTAATTTTTAGTTTAAATTGATTAAACATCAATTAATCACCCGATTAACGCTAATCAGGGGGTAAATTAGCCATTTTTAAAATAATTGGATAAGGGATGGTTTTTTTACTTTTCAATGACTTTTTTTTGTCATGTAGTCGTAGGCCCAACCCCAATTTAACTAGGTAACTTTTGGAGCTAAATTTTTTAAAATATATTTTTATTATAAGCTAAATAATTCGTTTCCATTTACCGTATAGTAAGTCAAAGAACACATTCTCAACCAACCAACCCCACTTAAACTGTTTGATCTGACTTCATGTGCAATATAGTCCCAAAATTAATTTCAGTTACAACGAGATGGAACTATAATGGGATAATCGCCGGTCCCAGGTAACATATAGATGGGACGAACATATTCCTTTTTATGGACATACACACATTTATAAATAGGATAGAATTGGATAGGATGATGAGCTTTGATGTTCAGGCTGGTTTATCTAGTGGTTAGTGGTGCATGTAACTGGCTAGATAGGAAAGACATCACTTCTTATGTATGGATGAGCTAGGCAGCAATTAGGAACATGGGCCGCTAGCTGAAGGAATTGATATAGTATATATCTTCATCTCAATGATCCAGATTGAAACTCATTACAGTATATGATGATGAGTCCTAAGCCAACTGCGGCAGCTAAAGAATAGACTGGTCTTACATGAAGATGAAGAGTCTTGTATGTGTTTGGTAGCCAAGGATGACTTGCCTAGCTATATAATGTTTATCTCTAACTGGCTAGTAGATTGAGATGCTTATAATATAGGGAACATTATCTATATACCCCTACTATCAGACCCCTTGCAAAAATACCCTTATCAACTTTACAAATACCCCTAAGCCTACTACATTACTAAAATACCCTCTTTTATATAGTGTATATACAAAACCACCACCACCACTATATATAAAAAAGAAAAAAAAAGAAAAAAAAAAATTCTAATGCCCACACCACTGTCCACCGCCAACCACCACCACCACTGTCCACCGCCAACCACCACCACTGTCCACCGCCTCCCACCACCACCGACGACCACCACCACCACCAACCACCACCACCGACGACCACCACCACCGAAGACCACCACCACCAACAACCACCACCACCGCCAACCACCACCACCGTCCACCACCACCGCCACCACTAACGAACACCACCACTGTCCACTACCACCGCCAATCGCCAACAACCGACACCCATCGCCGCCGCCAACCATCACCGCCGTCAACCACCATCGCCGCCGCCAACCACCACCACCATGTGGAGTCAACTTGCCGGGTTGTGTCCATATCGGAGGCAACTAGCTCAAGTTGTCTTCAACAATAAAGGCAACTAAAGACAAAGTTGTCTTCAAAAGTGAAAGCAATAGCTTTAAGTTGTCTCCATACATGGACTTTAGCAGTTCTCAAGTTGCCTCCAAAAGTGAAAGCACCAGTTCAAGTTGTCTCCACATATGGAAGCAACTAACTCAACTTGCCTCAAATCTTAGTCAAGCCAATATCCCACATTCAATCAATATCATATAGCATCGAGCGACAAGCTTCTCATAATACGGACCTCGGCAGTTTGTTATTACAGAAGTCTTGCGAGCTCCAGCCACTTTGTAAGTACTAAAAGCTAACTAGACTCGAGTAAGTCCATCTCGACAACTGATTCAAATCACATACAACTTTCTCCGTCTTATCTGCTTACCTCCCTCCACGAATACAATCACTCCAACCACATTAGCAAACTCAGGATACAAAACCTTGACTTCCTAGCACTAGCAAATGACAAACTCTCTTCATTTTGTACACACCTTCAGCAGTTATATAAGTAATGAAAAACGTCAATAGACTAACAACACTAGCTCAAAAGAAATTTTTGAGAGCTTGGGATGATCAAAATGTGGAAGTTATTAACCATTTCACAAATAGTTTAGTGAGCGATAATAAAATTTGAAGGTAGTGGTGACTCACCCAATAGTCCTGCAAAAGCAAGGGGATCAATAGGCACTCCCACCCCTTCGACTGTAACACTCAATACATTTCCTAGATCATCTGTGTATGTCCCTATCACATATTGAATGAAAGAAAGCAATGGGTTGTTATAATAAATTTGAGGCCTTATGAACCTGCAAACAGAAAATCAAGTGTTAAAGCAGATGCAAGAGGATCATCTTGAACGTAACGAAAAAGAAAAGAGTTACTCAGAAACTCGAAATATCTTGACTCATGACTTCTCCCAACTCTCTTAAGAATTATACTAGTCACCAAGACAATCATGTAACTGAGGATCATAACTTAAGCAAGGGGATTTTGTATGACTTACAAAGCATTTTCCCCACCATTGAAGCTGTTATCAGTGGCAAAAGCTATAAGTGTGAGGGCTAATGAAGTCAAATATACACTAGCTATAAATATCAAAAAGAGCATTCTCATTAGGGAGGACAGACTCATACTTGTTCATCACCCCTAAGCATCACTCTCAAAGACCAACCACTTCGATTTGCCTTTTACATCCTTGTCTTCTCCTAGAATCATCAATTTATAATCTGCACAATATCATCCACCAAAACCTTGAATATCAACGACTTCCATCCACTCTAAGCGCAATTCCAACACCATTTTATGTATCTAAGAACTGCATATGCATCTTCTTTGCAATTTATATCAACATTTATCACCACCACAAATCAATCTTCTCGTTTTCGCCATCACAGATCCTTTATCCTTATTTCTCATATAATCTTAGCTTCTAATTCCTCTTCTCGATTCAAATCAACAACACCTGGGTTACCTGAGATAAAACCGATACTCTCCTGTAATTCCTCCATAAACCCAATCAAATCAAACCCCTCTCTCAATTTTCAACATAAAGCCATAAACCCAACTTCTAACTCTAAATCACTCCAACACTACTGAACTTCTCTGAAATTTTGATCAATTTTTACTTTTTGATTTCATGGTTTCGTACACGCTAGGTGAGGCAACAAAAACCTAAATCAAATACGTTGATAAATAAAATCGAAAACCTAAATCAAAAATGCAAAAAGTCAAATTGATGAAAATCAGAAAATAAAATTGAAAACTTAAATCTCTATCTCTATCGACTGGATCTTCAATTGACATTGAATTACCTCTTAAAATGAGAAGAATACGAACTGTTGATGGTGTTTACGGCGGCAGAGATGTGGCGATGTTGATAGTATTTACGGTGGCGGAGAAACGGTGCTGATGGTGGTGGTGATGATGGGTGAAATTGGAGGATAGAAACGCAGAGTGATGGAGAAATCTCCGATCTCAAATGAAAAATGAAACGATTCGATGATTTTTCTTTAAAACTGAATGGGTATTTACGGAATTATAAAAAAAAATTGTTTCCTTCTATAAGGTGAAGGGTATATATATAATGGATAAGGGTATTTGTGCAGGATCCATGGATAGTAGGGGTGTTTATAACATTCCCACTATAATATTAGGCAAGTTATCTTGGCTAGTCTAACTGGCTCTTGTCTTTCATGCTAGACCACCTCCTATTCCCTACAAAGCTGCTTGCGGTGGAAATGTGATCAGCTTCTCGGCCATTTAAGACTTTTCTATTGTACTTGCTGGTAATTTGGGGAATCTTAGATGATCAAACCTCGTCAACTGATTAAGCTAAGTACGTATTGTTTCAGTAGCTATAGTTCGAACAAGAAAAGAAAGAATCTGCATTACTCTGAATTTCTTGCATACGTGTGTCTTGTGCTACCATGTTATATTTAAAAAACAAAACAAAATGAAGTTACGCACTTACGCTCACCATGACTACCAGAATCTACAAATAAAATGTATTGACTCAAAAATTCTTCGTGAACCGAGAATTTAAACCACACAAAAACAACCGGACACAACAAAACCCATAAAATGGGACCCCTGATGTCCTCTACGGGGTCCACCGGGACCACATTCAAAAATTTGTGAAAGAAAAAGTGAAATTCCGTTTTTATATAGTTTGGAGAGGCGGTCTGTTAAGAATCATTGGTATTGACTAGCAATTTCCAAAGCTAGTCACGTTAGACTTTGACTGTTGCTATACGAAGGAGAGACATCTTCTATGGGTGAAAAACTTTCTAAATTAGTATAATATCAACAACCTAAAAAAACCCACGCCATCTCTCACTCCACGTCGAGAGTTGCGGTAACCTCCCCTCCCATTGGCCGGTGAACAAAACCCTCGCTCCTGATTGGCTGAAAAGCATCTTATACCCCTACATTTCGTGGCCGTTAATTTTTAATAGAATTGGCACGATCTGACGCTCCAAATCGAGTGATAGCTTAGCTGATTCTTACACCGCGTTTACATGATTTTAATAAAATATGGACCTTTATGCTAAAAAATCTACAAAAATCTTTGTTGAAAAAAAACGAGAAAAAAAAAGAAAGAAAAAAAACGTAAATTTTTATATAAATTTTTTTTTTTGGAAATTTCTTTTATACTCAAGTTTGTAAAAGGAAATAATTTTTTTTTCAGAAGAAAATATTTTTTCGCATATTAGGAAATATTTTTTACCACGAATAAAAAAGAATCCCGATATTTTTAACCACTTTTATTGGTTCAAAGGAAAAAAAAATAGTGGGAATTATATAATTGCCCTCAATTCTGACGGGCTACACAACTACCCTTATCCTACAATAAAAATACCCCTCTCCATCCAAAGCCCATCAGGGATCCATTAAGGATTAGACAACATTACAAATATACCCTTATATCCATCATATCTCCTCTTTTATTTCAATTCTCTCTTTCCGTTTTTATCAGCACCTTCATCGTCGCACCTCTGCAACTACCACCGCCTGATCCGTCGCTGCCACCACCACGTCGTCCTCCGCCACCATAACCAGCACCACTACCATTTCTGAGTGAGAGAGAAGAGATTTAGATCCAGATTGGGAGAGAGATCTTCGATCGAAAATTAAACCAAACTAAACCCACCACCATGTCTTCATCGCCACCATCAACAATACATCATCGTTTTCAAAAAATTTCACCATCATAAATCGAAGCCGCCGCCAGATTATGAACAAAACAGATTGAGAAGTGTGATTGATTATTATTATTATTATTTTTTGGATTACAGATCCAAATTCAAATTCCTTCGTTTTCTAAATTGGTGATGGAGATAAAATGAGATTGCATCGATTATCTTCTTTCTCTTGTTTAGTTAAGTTTCTGCTGGTGCCTGGTGATGGCGGCGGCGGTGGTATAACTAGTTTTTTGTTGTTTTTGGTGGTGGTTGGGTCGGAATGATAAAATTGGTGATAAAGATAATGGTGGTTATTTGCTGTTGTTGTGGTGGTTGTGGTGGTGGAGATTGGGTGTGTATGATTTTCCAGATTCAACAACCAAAGCAATGATGATGGTGGTGGAGGATGAAGATACCAGATCTACAACGATGGTGGTGGCGGCAGCGATGAAGGAGGTATGTATTTCAATCTATCAATTGATTATCTTCTTTCTCTAGTTTGAGTTTCTGCTGGTGGTGGTAGTATGTAGATTAAATCAGTCATGAATATTGTGTTGGTTCAGGTTCGAATGATGAAATAAAATCAGTCTTGAAGATAGTGGTTGTTATGGTTGTTGTGGTGTTGGTGGATATTCTGTGTGCTGGTGGTGTTGGTGATGCTGGTGAGGTTAGACAGATGAATTTTGATGATGGAGATTGTGTTGGTTGTTGTTGGAATGATTAATTAAAGTTGTTCATGAAGATAATGGTGATTCTGGTTGTTTGTGGTGTTGGAAATGTTGTATCTTTCTTGGCGGTGGTGGTGGTGAGGTTGGACGAAAAGTTGTTGAATACTACTCCATCAACTATTTAGGGAGTCAACAACCAATGTTTGTGTATCAACAACCTTAGGTTGTGTATCAACAATGGAAAAATGGTAGTCAACAACCAATATTTGTGTATCAACAACATTAGTTTGTGTATCAACAATGGAAAAATGGAATCAACAACCAAATTTGTGTATCAACAATTGAAATTAATCTTAGTGTAAGGAGTCAACAACAAATATTTGTGTATCAACAATAGAAATTGACCTTAGTTTAGGGAGTCAACAACCAATGTTTGTGTATCAACAATGGAAAAATGGAATCAACAACCAATGTTTGTGTATCAACAATAGAAATTGACCTTAGTTTTTAGGTAGTCAACAACCAATGTTTGTGTATCAACAATGGAAAAATGGAATCAACAACCAAATTTGACAAATATTTTTGAACTTTTGATTTTTTGGATCAACCTGCTTGTTGACACCTAATATTAATGGTGGCGTACATGGCGGTGGCGGCGGGTGTGTGGTGGTGGTGGTGTGTGACGGTGGTGGAATATTATTGGTGGTTGTATTTAGTAAGTGGTGGTGGTGGTGGAGCGGTGGTGTCGGAGTGGCGGTGGTGGTGGCGGAGTGGCGGTGGTGGTGGTGGAGTGGTGGTGGCGGTGGTGCTGTTGGTGGTGGTGAAATGGTGCTGCTGGTGGATGTGAAATAATAGAAAATTTTATTTTTTTAATGGATAAGATTTGTAAATGGAAAATAATATTGTAAGTGAGGGTATTAAGGTAATCTGTTTTTTAAGGGATAAGGTATTTAAATGATAGGGGTATTTATATTGTTGTATAAGGGTATTTTTATTGGGTGTCAAAACTAAGGGTATTTAATTAATATACCCAAAAAAATATTTTTGGATTTATCTTACGTGAATATTTTTTCGGAAATTTTTTCATGTTTACACGTGAATAATTTTTCCTTAATTATAATTTTAAGAAATTTTTTTAAAGTACAAACGTATGCATACGTGTAATATACTTTGAGAAACAAATCTAGGGTTCCTGAATTAACATGGATACTTACAATTTCTGTTTAATCTATTTTGAGAACCAAATGTATCCATGGCGACGACTTCCATTTTAAGACCTTATGTCAAATTTAATTAGGCGACAATATGGATATGGTATCTCGAAAAATATAGTATATATCTAGGAGTTTTCTTAATAATTAAGTTTCAGAGTTCTATATAAAGGAGATACAAGACTACCAAGCTTGGGTATTGCACCTTATTTTCATCGTTTGTTTTCATATTACATACAATTCAGTTTTTGATGTCGTTTTTGATGTTGTTGTTGATGTATAGGTAATTTGTAAAATGCTTTGTAGTTTCTTACATACAATTCAGTTTTTCATGTTGTCGTTGATGTCGTTTTTGATGTTGTTATTGATATATAGGTGTTGATGGTGGTTTTTAAACAAGGGGTAAAATCGTAAAACCCCATGACCTAGTGTTACCCGCAACACATTAACTAAGAGCATTTAACTCAGGTGTAAATAATTAATAGGGGTATTTTTTTCAAAATACCAGTTAGGGTTTTCAACGAACCCTAATTCCAAAACCAAGCGCACCTGCGCACCATGGCAACAATGCCAAACCAAGCCGCATATCACAAGCACCATGGCAAAGATTGCCAAGCCAAGCCGCATCTCGCGCACCATGGCAACAATGCCAAGCCAAGCCGCATATTGCGCACCATGGCAACAATGCCAAGCCAAGCCGCATCTTTGCGCACCATGGCAACAATGCCAAATCAAGCGCATCTTTGCACACCATGGCAACAATGCCAAACCAAGCCGCATCTGCGCACCATGGCAACAATGCCAAACCAAGCCGCATATCTGCGCACCATGGCAACAATGCCAAACCAAGCCGCACCCTCGCGCACCATGGCAACAATGCCAAACCAAGCCGCATATTTGCACCATGGCAACAATGCCAAACCAAGCCGCTGACATCAGCACCATGGCAACAATGCCAAACTAAGCCGCATATCTTTGCAAGACCACGGCAACATTGCCAAACCAAGCCGCATATTGCGCACCATGGCAACAATGCCAAACCAAGCCGCATCACAGACCATGGCAACAATGCCAAACCAAGCCGCATATCGCGCACCATGGCAACAATGCCAAACCAAGCCGCACACTGCGCACCATGGCAATAATGCCAAACCAAGCCGCACATCTGCGCGCCATGGCAACAACACCAAAACCAAGCCGCTATGCCATTGGCACACGCCAAATATAGCGCCCTAGGCTCGGTAAGACTTGCAACTAGGTCAACATGGCCGTACGTGCCATTGGCACATGCCAACACGCATCTGCAGCCATATTTCCAAGTCGCTATGCCTCGGCCCACGCCAAATATAGCGCCCTAGGCTTGCAAGACTCGCAATTCAGGTCAACATGGCCGTACGTGCCATTGGCACATGCCAACACGTATCGCGGCCATATTTCCGAGCCGCTATGCCTTTGGCCCACGCCAAATATAGCGCCCTAGGCTTGCAAGACTTGCAACTAGGTCAACATGGCCGTACGTGCCATTGGCACATGACAACACGTATCGCAGGCCATATTTCCAAGTCGCTATGCCTTTAGCCCACGCTAAATATAGCGCCCTAGGCTTGCAAGACTTGCAACTAGGTCAACATGGCCGTACGTGCCATTGGCACATGCCAACACGTATCGCAGGCCATATTTCCAAGTCGCTATGCCTTTGGCCCACGCCAAATATAGCGCCCTAGGCTTGCAAGACTTGCAACTAGGTCAACATGGCCGTACGTGCCATTGGCACATGCCAACACGTATCGCAGGCCATATTTCCAAGCCGCTATGCCTCTGGCCCACGCCATATATAGCGCCCTAGGCTTGCAAAACTTGCAACTAGGTCAACATGGCCGTACGTGCCATTGGCACATGCCAACACATATCGCAGGCCGTATTTCCAAGTGCTATGCCATTGGCACACGCCAAATATAGCGCCCTAGGCTTGCAAGACTTGCAACTAGGTCAACATGGCCGTACGTGCCATTGGCACATGCCAACACTTATCGCAGGCCATATTTCCAAGCCGCTATGCCTCTGGCCCACGCCAAATATAGCGCCCTAGGCTTGCAAGACTCGCAACTAGGTCAACATGGCAGTACGTGCCATTGGCACATGCCAACACGTATCGCAGGCCATATTTCCAAGTCGCTATGCCTTTGGCCCACGCCAAATATAGCGCCCTAGGCTTGCAAGACTTGCAACTAGGTCAACATGGTCGTGACGTGCCATTGGCACATGCCAACACGTATCGCAAGCCATATTTCCAAGTCGCTATGCCTTTGGCCCACGCCAAATATAGCGCCCTAGGCTTGCAAGACTTGCAACTAGGTCAACATGGCCGTACGTGCCATTGGCACATGCCAACACGTATCGCAGGCTATATTTACAAGTCGCTATGCCTTTGGCCCACGCCAAATATAGCGCCCTAGCTTGCAAGACTTGCACTAGGTCAACATGGCCGTACGTGCCATTGGCACATGCCAACACGTATCGCAGGCCATATTTCCAAGTCGCTATGCCTTTGGCCCACGCCAAATATAGCGCCATAGGCTTGCAAGACTTGCAACTAGGTCAACATGGCCGTACGTGCCATTGGCACATGCCAACACATATCGCAGGCCATATTTCCAAGTCGCTGTGCCTCTGGCCCACGCCAAATATAGCGCGCCTAGGCTTGCAAGACTTGCAACTAGGTCAACATGGCCGACGTGCCATTGGCACATGCCAACACGATCGCTTGATCCATATTTCCAAGCCGTTATGCCTCGGCCCACGCCAAATATAGCGCCCTAGGCTTGCAAGACTTGCAACTATGTCAACATGGCCGTGACGTGCCATTGGCACATGCCAACACGTATCACAGGCCATATTTCCAAGCCGCTATGCCTCCGGCCCACGCCAAATATAGCGCCCAGGCTTGCAAGACTTGCACCAGGTCAACATGGCCGTACGTGCCATTGGCACATGCCAACACGTATCACAGCCATATTTCCAAAGCCGCTATGCCTCCGGCCCACGCCAAATATAGCGCCCTAGGCTTGCAAGACTCGCAACTAGGTCAACATGGCCGTACGTGCCATTGGCACATGCCAACACGTATCGCAGCCATATTTCCAAGTCGCTATGCCTTTGGCCCACGCCAAATATAGCGCCATAGGCTTGCAAGACTTGCAACTAGGTCAACATGGCCGTACGTGCCATTGGCACATGCCAACACGTATCGCAAGCCATATTTCCAAGTCGCTATGCCTTTGGCCGCGCCAAATATAGCGCCCTAGGCTTGCAAGACTTGCAACTAGGTCAACATGGCCGTACGTGCCATTGGCACATGCCAACACGTATCGCAGCCATATTTCCAAGTCGCTATGCCTTTGGCCCACGCCAAATATAGCGCCCTAGGCTTGCAAGACTTGCAACTAGGTCAACATGGCCCAGACGTGCCATTGGCACATGCCAACACGTATCATGAGGCCATATTTCAAGCCGCTATGCCTCGGCCCACGCCAAATATAGCGCCCTAGGCTTGCAAGACTCATGAACTAGGTCAACATGGCCGTACGTGCCATTGGCACATGCTAACACATATCGCAGGCCATATTTCCAAGTCGCTATGCCTCTGCTCCACGCCAAATATAGCGCCCTAGGCTTGCAAGACTTGCAACTAGGTCAACATGGCCGTACGTGCCATTGGCACATGCCAACACGTATCGCGAGGCCATATTTCCAAGTCGCTATGCCTTCGGCCCACGCCAAATATAGCGCCCTAGGCTTGCAAGACTTGCAACTATGTCAACATGGCCGTACGTGCCATTGGCACATGCCAACACGTATCAGGCTATATTTCCAAGCCGCTATGCCTCGGCCCACGCCAAATATAGCGCCCTAGGCTTGCAAGACTTGCAACTAGGGTCAACATGGCCGTACGTGCCATTGGCACATGCCAACACGTATCACAGCCATATTTCCAAGCCACTATGCCTCTTGCCCATGCCAAATATAGCGCCCTAAGCTTGCAAGACTTGCAACTAGGTCAACATGGCCGTACATGCCATTGGCACATGCCAAACACACACTCTGGTAGCCTAACTTGCAAACCGTGCAACCTACCACCAAGGCATTCCGCACATGCCATTGGCACATGCCAAACACACACTCTGGTAGCCTAACTTACAAACCGTGCAACCTACCACCAAGGCATTTTGCACATGCCGTTGGCACATGCCACACACGCCACTAGCGCCCGGGCATTACCACTTACGCTCGAGGTGCAACTCAAACGAAGGCATTCCGCACATGCCATTGGCACATGCCACATGCGCCCTAGCAAGACCACTTGCACGCAAGATGCAACCAACAATCGAGACATCAACACAAAGCTTGGGGATGCTTTCTAGGGTTTTAGTTTGGCGGTCACAAAGATGCGGCGTACACTACGCTCACATTAAGAAAGCGTGAAAAGGAATAAAGTCTGTCAAATAAAGAGGAAATAATGGTGAAAACGTTTTCACCCATTAACACCATGCGGTTACCACCTCCTCCCATTATTTCACCCTTTACTCTCTTCCTTCATGAGGCCGAGTACGTTTCAATCTCGACTTGTATAAATAGGTCTTACCTATTTCCACCGCACGACAAGTCTCGGTCGGAGAAAAATACTACACTCTCGGAAGGCAACTTTGCAAGCTCTCCCAAAGCTTCCATCTCTTGCAAGCTTCCTAAGCTTTCACTTTACGACACAAGTCGAGATACTACTCTCCTCAACACCTTTCTTTGCTTCCCTCCCCAAATCAACCCTTCTCCTCCACTTTGTGACCGAAGCAAGTCCGGAACGGCCATTTCTTGGTTTAGGTAGGACTTGTCAGATTGATCTCTCGAATCTATAAAGTGCTCACGTGCGGCACATTTGTTTAGGGTTTGAACCAGTTTCTCACTCACCTACCGAATTTACCGAAATGGCAGAAACGATTTTTACCCATAAACAATTGGCGACCACAGTGGGTGGATTGATCTTTCGGTTACAATATCAAATTCTAGCTTCCATCCTCAAATTTTCACGCAAGCATGGTCGGCTATCAGGCGATCTCCACAAACATTGATCCCGCTCAAAGTCATGATAACTCCTCAATTTCTGGAAGCAATACCACCAATGAAGAGGTCCCAAGACTGGTTGACCTGATGCGTGCTCAGGAGATCCACGCCAAAAACATGGACCTAATGAAGGATGCGATTAACATCATACTCGACTTCCTCATCAATCTAACATCGGGGCTAAGTGATTCATTTTTTCCTGGGAGATCAAGAGGGACTAACATCCCGAATGAGCATTCTCAAATCAACTGGTTTCGTCAGCGATCGGGAAGCCGGTGGACCGGGAGGCGACCATGTTGGTAGAAAACTTATGTGAATTCTTGCACCTCTCCAAGGACCAGCGGATAAAAACATTCTCTCGCTATCAACCGAATAGCACTCGAACGCATCACTAGTTCCCGCACCCAGGGGACTCCAAGGATCCCGGAAGATCCGCCAACAATATTGTTTTCACCGACTGACGACATGATGGTAGAAGACGGTCACAGGAGGCCTTGCATGTTACGGCTCGTCAAGAACATAGAGTTTGAAGAGCGCTCATTGACACGGGTGCATCTTCCAATGTCATCACTCTCAAGACACTCAAAGCTGCCAAGGTGCGACCTAATGAGATCGTGCGACAACCCACTACGATGACGGATTTCGAGGGCAACCAAACTAGCACATACACTACATCAACTTGGAGCCGGGCAAGTAGGGCCAATCCAATCAAGCGTGAAGTTTGAAGTAATCGAAAAAGAACCGACTACCACATGATCTTTGGGAAGGCCTAGGCTGCACAATCTCAAAATCGTCCCTTCAACATACCACCAATGCCCTGAAAAGCAGTATTGAACGGAGAAGTCGTTCGCATTCCCCGCCACACTTGTCCCCCTATGCACCAAGCCATCGTAGAAGCACATGGGCCGAAGGAGGGTTCAAAAGGCGTGGCGACCAAGATTCATAGTTTTCCACTACCAAAATGGACATCGCTCGTAGATAGCGACAACCGGAGATACCCCAGAGGAGACCGTCCTTCCACCACCTCCTCGAAGGAAGACTCGCTAGTCTCTTGCCACCGGCGTAACCCGTTCCCGCATTCCCAAGCGAGAGTACACCCTTACCGCAAGACGAAGCAAAAGGAAAGCTCACACATTATCACCATTGTTAGCAATTAGCAGGGAGACCATGGCCCGGTCTCTCCGCCCAAGGAATGTCTTCACAATAACCGGGAGGAAGTTCGGGACGCCCTCGAAGCTACAAGATGGGACCGACTTAACCACCGACGAACTCGAAGCTGTCAATATAGGAATGAGGAATTTCCGCGACCCATTCCGATCGGTTGACTCTACATCCATGCGGAACGCCAAAGCTAGTCGACCTACTCAAAGAATACCGGGACGACTTCGCATGGACTTATGAAGAAATGCCGGCTTGATGGAAAACTCGGTCACCCACCATCTCGCATGTGATACCCGGATCCAAACCAGTCATCAAGCGGCCTCCAAGACAATTCGACACACGACGTAGAAGAACAAATCAAGGCGGAGGTCCGAAATTACTAGCCGCTGGTTTTTTCAAACCTATTCACCATCCTACTTGGTTAGCCAATATCGTTCCGTTACAAAGAAGAATGGTCGGATCGAGATCTTTGTCGATTTCGAGATCCGAACAAGTCTTTGCCCTAAAGACGATTTCATTTACCTAACATCGACATGCTTGGTAGACGCTACCGGTGGACATGGTATGTTCTCTTTCATGGATGGATATAGCGGTTACAACAGATAAAGATGTATGAGCACGACGCAAGCAAGATTGCTTCCGAACCCCTCTTGGAAACTTCTATTACACCGTAATGCCTTTCGGCCCGAAGAACGCCGGCGCCACTTACCAACGCGCCATGACTACCATCTTCCACGATATGATGCACAAGCAAGTCGAAGATTACGTAGATGATGTGGTGGTTAAATCGAAGACTCGAGCGGATCATCCGAAACGCTGCGACAAGTATTCGAAATATGCCGCGAATACAAGTTGAAGATGAATCCTTTGAAATGCGCCTTTGGTGTCTCTTCGGGGGAAATTCTTGGGATTCCAAGTAGCACTGCAGAATAAAAGTTGATCCGGTCAAAACGCAAGCTATCCTCACGATGCCGCCACCACGAACCGTGAGGGAGCTCCGAGTTTCATGGGAAAAGTAAACTACATTCGCCGCTTTCATAGGGGCTGGTACGATACTCACCCTACGTTTACTCCTCCGCTAAAAAAAGGAGCGAATTTCACATGGACTACGTCTCAAGAAAAAGCGTACTGGAAGATCCAAAGAAATCTTGTCCTCCCCAACCGTCATGAAGCCTCTTATGCAAGGGAGACCACTATGTCTCTACACGGCCTTTAGCGACATCGCCATCGGAGCTCTCCTCGCGCAAGAGGACGACAAAGGAATGGAATACCCCATATACTATGGCCCCCGGTCGAACGTTGAGAGACCCCGAACTCGAATACCCCAAGGCGGAAAAAGCGTGTTTAGCACTCGATTCATTCCATCCAGTTCGAGACACTACCTCCTCTCCAATAAGGTAGTGCTAGTGTCCAAATCGACCACCAGAAAGTTTCTCCTCTCGAAACTCCGCCTTGATTGGGAGGCCGGCTAAGTGGCTCCTGCACATTATCAAAGTTCGACATAACGTCGTCTCCCAAAGGGCCATAAAAAGGACTGGCTGCAGACACAGTTAGCACAGCATTCCCGGAGAAAACACCGCGAGAATTACGAGAAGATCTCTAGGGAGACCTTCCAGGATATCTTTTTAGTCAAAGAAGAAACATGGCTGCTATTCTTCGATGGCTCTTCCACCCCAAGCACTAATACCGGAGGAGCGGGTGTTGTATTAGTATCTCCTACTGGAGAAGTCTTCTCGCACTCTTTCAAGCTAGACTTTCCGTGCACCAATAACTCAGCTGAATACGAAGCCTTCCTCATTGGACTATCACTAGCTAAACAAGCGAGGGGCCACACGTTTGGAGATAAGAGGAGATTCCAAATTACTCATCAACCAGGTAAACGGGATCTATGCATTGAAAGAACTAACACACGGCGCCATGGTGAAGCACAAAAACTACTAAATTATTTCGCCGAAGCAACCATCACACATGTCGGCCAGTAGCAGCAACAAGCATGCCGACCGCTTAGCTACACTAGCCTCAAAGCTTTGTTCTAAGGCGAGGAAACCCCGATAAGAAACGGCGAACCATAGTTTCAACATGGCTTTCACAACCCGAGAAAGCCGAAGACGATGACTCGGAGAACTCCTATCATTCAAGAACTCAACAACTCGCTTTTCAAGGGAAGGTCGACCTCAAGACTTTCTGGGAATTTCTTTATGCTTCAAGGTGTCCTATATCATCGAAATCCAAGATAGCTCTCTTGTCAAGGTGTCTCGGGAAAGAGGAAGCACAACAACAACTTGAACATGTTCATACCGAAGTCTCGTGGAATAACATCGGTAGTAACCCTCTACCGTCGTTTACAACGACTTGGATACTATTGGCCGGAGATGGAAACCTTGATCCACGACTACTCGCAAAAGCGTGTCCAAATTGCCGGCGCCCCCATGTCGAGTAAAACCCCAACATCAGTCACACTGGGGACTGGCGGGAGCCGTACATGGTTTTCCTTCGCGATGGCATTCTTCCTACTAACAAAGAGGATGCGTCCAAGCTAAGGCAGAAGTCCAAAAGATTCGTGTTCCATGATGGGGTTTTATATCGCAAGAGTTTCGGGGGAAGTCTACAAAGGTGTTTGAGCGGATTTAAATCCCGATTATGTTAAGAGAAATGCACGAAGGCGAACACCAAGGGAAACAAACTATTCCTCGCAGATACACGAGAGGTACTACTGCGGCGACCATGGAAGACGACGCGGCTACCTTCGTTCGTAAATGCCGAGAATGCCGAGTCACGGAAACCTCATCCACGTGCCTCCAACACCCTTGCACGCGATAAGTAGCCCGTGGCCATTTTATACTGGGACTCGACATCATTGGGAAGATCAACCCACCGTCCTAAAAACAAGATGAGTACATAATAACCGCGACCGAGTACTTTACCAAGTGGGTCGAGAAGCCGTCCCGCCCAGAAAGGAACCACTGGAGCCACAATCGCGGCATTCATCAAGGAACACATCATCTGCCGTTTTGGCGTACTAAACACATCATCACTCGACAACGGCACGCCTTTTGCTAACAAGCAGAGTACAGAACCGCTTGAAAGGTACGGAATCAAACAAGTCTTCTCTACCGCCTATTATCCCCGGGAAATGGGAAAGCCGAAAGTACCAACAAGACTTTGATCCGAATCCTCGTAGGACAAAGACACGACAATCCTGCATCCGGGCACGAGCAATTGCCAATGGCACTCCGGGCGTACGTAACATCTCCTAGAAGCTCTCTTAGGCATGTCTCCTTATTCCCTCGTCTACTTACGCACAGACGCGATCCTCCCCGAAATCAAGATCCGGCCCAAGTGCACTGCGCAGCAAGCGGACCCAGTGGAATGAAGTCAAATCACTCAATGCCAGAATTGCGGAACTAGACACTCTGGACTCCGAGAAGATCCCGAGGCGGAGGAACATGCACAAGCATACGAAATAGGATTTCCAGGGCGTACAATGGCCATGTAAAACCCGTTGGGGTTTTCAAGGAAGGAGATGCGGTGCTAAAAACCGCCAAACACATCCAAAGAAGATGCATCTAAGACCGAAGTTTTTTCTCCCAAATGGGAAGGGCCGTACATAATCACTAAAGCATATAACGGTGGTTACTACAAGATTATCAAAGAAGATGGGGAAAGCTAGAGGCGGTCATCAACGGAAAGTGGCTTAAGGCGTACTACGCCTAATCATTTCCCGCAACATGCTACATCAAAAGTGTGAACGACCGGGCACTCTCTCTCGCTTTTACTTTCTTACCGATTATTGAATTTCAATACAATCCATGATTAACGAGAATCTCTTTATTTCTTCAAAAAAAAAAAGAGAGAAAGAGGAGCTTTTAAATCTCATAATACAAATCAGAAAAGCCCATCTAGCAAATTATAATTCCTACAAAATATCATCTTCAATCGACCATGATATCTTTCGGTCCCTACTCTTTAAATCTTGAGTTAACTCTTCAATCCTCCGAGACTCCGGGGCCAAAATTTCCTCCTCTTCCAAAGATGGCTTTTGTGGCAGGAATCACACCAAAGAAGAATACCATGCCGACCTTCACAATATTGAGGCGATGCCGCAACCGGCCTAACGTTAAACTCAAGGATTCGCAGTGGACACCATATTCTCCCACTTTTGAATGGGTGACTCAAGAAAGACATGAATGGACACATTCTCCATCTCAAAGCAATCATTGGCAAAAGACAGTTCACTCACGGAAACCAAAGCGGACGAACAAGACTTCACCACGCTCCTGGTAGCAATATGGCCGTATGTTTTTCATATCTTTGTATAAAGGGCCACGAATTCTTTCCGCACCAGGAAACCACCAACATTCCGATAATTGGAGGAGAGACACCTCATACGAGTCCCAAACGACAAACCTGCGGAAGGGTATTCATGACAAGAGAGCCCTAAATCAGCATCCTCCAAGTCTGCAGAAGTCAACAAGGTCGGGCTTGAAGGAAGGGGAACGACTAGGTCATCCTCGTCGATAACAGTAACGCATGCTCCAACGGGATATCTCTCGCACAAAGGGAAATTTTCCATTTATACAACAAGCGTTAAAGTGTACGTCGGTGCAAAGAAGAAGAAAACATACTGGAGGTATGATTTTCTTAACCAGAATAACCTTTGTTGGGGTGCCCATACGAGAGTCGGACCTCGCACCTCCATCAGGGAACTGGTAGTTAGAAGATGATTCAAATCTGCGCGACATGACAAGAGAGAAATCCAACAAGAAGAACCCTTTTCTCAAACGAGGAGACGATGCAATTATTTTTGGATATGAATACGGAATCTTAAAAAGGGAAAGGAAGCAATGAGAGACATAACGCTTCGGATTTTAGCATGAATAATGCCCTAATTCAAGCCGTGAAGGAAAGCAAGATAAGGAAACTTTGCTATCGAAGAAACTCCCTCCTTGTTTACATCGGCCACGTCCGCAAGCACGCACTTTCACACTTTGCGCCGCCCCACCACCAAAGACACGCGATTTCCCAAGTCACGCCCGCAAGCACGCACACAGCTTCCACATTGCGCCGGTCTCACCAGCTAGCACACCTCGCGTTTCCCAACTCACGCCAACTTCCCAACATCGCCCAAGCCGCACCTTTGGCCCCACCAATTGTGCCCGCCTCTCCCGATTTGTGCAAAACTCCCGGAGGCAAGGATTCCAAATCCTATTTATAAAAGGTCGACAAGCCCTTCAATTTTCTTTACGGTTTTTCTTTGTTAATAGTTTGTCACCATCTTATGCTTACCTCGCAACAAAGCCCCTGTCCGAAGCTAAGCGGGGGACTTAATGTTGATGGTGGTTTTTAAACAAGGGGTAAAATCGTAAAACCCCATGACCTAGTGTTACCCGCAACACATTAACTAAGAGCATTTAACTCGGGTGTAAATAATTAATAGGGGTATTTTTTCAAAATACCGCATTAGGTTTTCAACACGTAACCCTAATTCCAAAACCAAGCCGCACATCGGCGCACCATGGCAACAATGCCAAACCAAGCCGCATCATGCGCACCATGGCAACAATGTTAAGCCAAAGCCGCATATTGCAGCACCATGGCAATAATGCCAAACCTAGCCGCATATGCGCACCATGGCAACAATGCCAAATCAAGCCGCATCTTTGCGCACCATGGCAACAATGCCAAACCAAGCCGCATATCGCGCACCATGGCAACAATGCCAAATCAAGCCGCATACTACGCACCATGGCAACAATGCCAAACCAAGCCGCATATGCGCACCATGGCAACAATGCCAAACCAAGCCGCACCTCGCGCACCATGGCAACAATGCCAAAACCAAGCCGCATCATGCGCACCATGGCAACAATGCCAAACCAAGCCGCACACTGCGCACCATGGCAACAATGCCAAACCAAGCCGCACACCGCGCACCATGGCAACAATGCCAAACCAAGCCGCATCTGCGCACAATGGCAACAATGCCAAACCAAGCCGCATCTGCGCGCACCATGGCAACAATGCCAAACCAAGCCGCACACTCGCGCACCATGGCAACAATGCCAAACCAAGCCGCACACTCGCGCACCATGGCAACAATGCCAAAACCAAGCCGCACACTCGCTCACCATGGCAACAACACCAAAACCAAGCCGCTATGCCATTGGCACACGCCAAATATAGCGCCCTAGGCTTGCAAGACTTGCAACTAGGTCAACATGGCCGCACGTGCCATTGGCACATGCCAACACGCACCGCAGCCATATTTCCAAGTCGCTATGCCTTTGGCCCACTCCAAATATAGCGCCTTAGGCTTGCAAGACTTGCAACTAGGTCAACATGGCCGACGTGCCATTGGCACATGCCAACACGTATCGCGCAGCCATATTTCCAAGTCGCTATGCCTTTGGCCCACGCCAAATATAGCGCCCTAGGCTTGCAAGACTTGCAACTAGGTCAACATGGCCGCACGTGCCATTGGCACATGCCAACACGTATCGCAGGCCATATTTCCAAGTCGCTATGCCTTTGGCCCACGCTAAATATAGCGCCCTAGGCTTGCAAGACTTGCAACTAGGTCAACATGGCCGTACGTGCCATTGGCACATGCCAACACGTATCATGAGCCATATTTCCAAGTCGCTATGCCTTTGGCCCACGCCAAATATAGCGCCCTAGGCTTGCAAGACTTGCAACTAGGTCAACATGGCCGTACGTGCCATTGGCACATGCCAACACGTATCGCAGCCATATTTCCAAGCCGCTATGCCTCTGGCCCACGCCATATATAGCGCCCTAGGCTTGCAAAACTTGCAACTAGGTCAACATGGCCGTACGTGCCATTGGCACATGCCAACACATATCGCAGGACGTATTTCCAAGTCGCTATGCCATTGGCACACGCCAAATATAGCGCCCTAGGCTTGCAAGACTTGCAACTAGGTCAACATGGCCGTACGTGCCATTGGCACATGCCAACACGTATCGCATGAGGCCATATTTCCAAGCCGCTATGCCTCGGCCCACGCCAAATATAGCGCCCTAGGCTTGCAAGACTCGCAACCAGGTCAACATGGCCGTACGTGCCATTGGCACATGCCAACACGTATCGCAAGCAATATTTCCAAGTCGCTTAGGCCTTTGGCCCACGCCAAATATAGCGCCCTAGGCTTGCAAGACTTGCAACTAGGTCAACATGGCCGTACGTGCCATTGGCACATGCCAACACGTATCGCAAGCCATATTTCCAAGTCGCTATGACTTTGGCCCACACCAAATATAGCGCCCTAGGCTTGCAAGACTTGCCACCAGGTCAACATGGCCGTACGTGCCATTGGCACATGCCAACACGTATCATGAGCCATATTTCCAAGTCGCTATGCCTTTGGCCCACGCCAAATATAGCGCCCTAGGCTTGCAAGACTTGCAACTAGGTCAACATGGCCGACGTGCCATTGGCACATGCCAACACGTATCGCAGGCCATATTTCCAAGCCGTATGCCTTTGGCCCACGCCAAATATAGCGCCCTAGGCTTGCAAGACTTGCAACTAGGTCAACATGGCCGTACGTGCCATTGGCACATGCCAACACATATCGCAGCCATATTTCCAAGTCGATGTGCCTTGGCCCACGCCAAATATAGCGCCCTAGGCTTGCAAGACTTGCAACTAGGTCAACATGGCCGTACGTGCCATTGGCACATGCCAACACGTATCGCAGGCCATATTTCCAAGCCGCTATGCCTCTGGCCCACGCCAAATATAGCGCCATAGGCTTGCAAGACTTGCAACTATGTCAACATGGCCGTACGTGCCATTGGCACATGCCAACACGTATCGCAGGCCATATTTCCAAGCCGCTATGCCTCTGGCCCACGCCAAATATAGCGCCCTAGGCTTGCAAGACTTGCAACTAGGTCAACATGGCCGTACGTGCCATTGGCACATGCCAACACGTATCACAGCCATATTTCCAAGCCGCTATGCCTCGGCCCACGCCAAATATAGCGCCCTAAGCTTGCAAGACTTGCAACTAGGTCAACATGGCCAGTACATGCCATTGGCACATGCCAAACACACACTCACGGTAGCCTAACTTGCAAACCGTGCAACCTACCACCAAGGCATTCCGCACATGCCATTGGCACATGCCAAACACACACTCGTAGCCTAACTTGCAAACCGTGCAACCTACCATCAAGGCATTTTGCACATGCCGTTGGCACATGCCACACACGCCACTAGCAGCTCTCGGCATTACCACTTACGCTCGAGGTGCAACTCGCAACGAAGGCATTCCGCACATGCCATTGGCACATGCCACATGCGTCCCTAGCAGCACCACTTGCACGCAAGATGCAACCAACACTCGAGACATCAACACAAAGGCGGGGGATGCTTTCTAGGGTTTTGGTTTGGCGGTCACAAAGATGCGCGTACACTACGCTCACATTAAGAAAGCGTGAAAAGGAATAAAGCGGTCAAATAAAAGAGGAAATAATGGTGAAAACGTTTTCACCCATTAACACCATGCGGTTACCACCTCCTCCCATTATTTCACCCTTTACTCTCTTCCTTCATGAGGCCAGGGTACGTTTCAATCTCGACTTGTATAAATAGGTCTTACCTATTTCCACCCGACGACAAGTCTCGGTCAGGAGAAAAATACTACACTCTCAGAAAGGCAACTTTGCAAGCTCTCCCAAAAGCTTCCATCTCTTGCAAGCTTCCTAAGCTTTCACTTTTTGATACAAGTCGAGATACTACTCTCCTCAACACCTTTCTTTGCTTCCCTCCCCAAATCAACCCTTCTCCTCCACTTTGTGACCAAGCAAGTCCGGAACTGACCATTTCTTGGTTTAGGCCGGACTTGACAGATTGATCTCTCGAATCTATAAAGTGCTCACGTGCAAAGACATTTGTTTAGGGTTTGAACCAGTTTCTCACTCACCTACCGATTTATCGAAATCGGCGAAGCAAACGATTTTTACCCATAAACAATAGGTAATCTATTCGTCATCGCAAATGAGAGTGTAGGTGCTTATTTCGTTTCAAATGCAGATACATACAGGTAAAATGGTGTTGTGTTCTTATTATTGCACCGTTATTTTGATTTCGCAGAGAGGAAGATGTCGCTGGAGTTGGTGTTCGTTCTTCTTCCGATATCTTTTTGTGAGTTTCATTTCCTAATTACTACTATTTGTATGTTTATTTTAAGTTTGTTTCGTAATGAAAAAAAAAATAGCAAGCTTGCAAGGAGTCTTAGACTTTCTCTTTTACTAAACAGAGATTCTATGTGCAAATGAGTTTTTTAGGCTTCACACAAGCAATGATATGCTTCAAGTCCAGAGAAAAATACTTCGAAACACTTCGAAACAAAACGCAAAATCAAGTCAAGAGAATAATACTTCGAACAATACTTCGAAAGAAAACGTAAAATCTTGCCAGACTTTTAGTTGTGTTGATTGATTCTTCTTTGTTTTGATTTTAATCTCTAATCTTCATTATCTTATTCCTTTTCTTATGTTTTCATAGTTGAAGGGTTTTGGATGAGTTTAGTTACGTTTATGATTTTCTCTATTTCACTGGGCAAGGCTAGGGTTCTGTTCTTCGAGTTTAATTCAAGGTTTGATGGTTTTTATTTGTTTATTGATACAATCTATATTTTACTTTGTTTAGCTTAATCGAATCAGTTTTTGGATATTATGGTGTTATATCTTGATGGAAATGGTTGGTCTCTTGGTTACATTTTATTTATTTGAAACTTTTGGGATTTAGGAACAAACATCATATGGAGAATCAGCTTGGTAACTCGATATAAAGCTCAACTTAATTAATATTGGTGATTGTTCCGAACTACATGCAACATATTTTCTGCGAGACATGACCATATACTATTTATGACATTGGAAGATATGTATCGATTTTTTTTTTTTTTTAAATTTAAGTTTTCTTTTAAGATGTCAAGAAACGAGCTCATGGCCTCAGAAGTGGATAATTTCAGCATAAAGTTCCAGTGTCTGTGTTTTGTCAACATGGAATTGAGAATACTTTATTGATTGGCATAAAGTTCCTAAACTGTTCTTTTGTTATTTTTACATGATGAGAAGAGTATAACTTCATCCTATATTTTGGGAGTTTGTCTCTTATCCAAACCCGGTACTTGCTACTGGAAAATGGGTTTTGGTTCTCGGTTCTCGGAGAAGAGTATAACTTCGTTTGAGATTTGGTTAGGAATAGTAGATCATTGTATCATGATGTTAGGTGTGTTCATGTTCATGCCAAGATACTAAAGCTATTACCGACTTTGCAGGTGTTTGTACCATGGGAGTTAGGACTTCTGTGGGTTTCAAATGAAAACTTCCATTGTGGCCATCTGTAGAAAGTGCCAGAGAAGGAATCTCTAGCATATAGTAAACATCCGATATTTTTTTAGGTAGATATTGAACTATAAGTGTTGTTATTACTGATAAATTATTATAAGTGTGAACCTTTTATGTATGTGTTCAATTGTTACAGACTTTTTAACTTTTGAACTTTTCCATGTGGGTCTTTTATGCTGAACTTTTCTGTGGACGATTTCATAGTCTCTCAGGCATCATCTAATTTAATGCATACTTTGATTTTTTGAGATCATTGATAAAAATTTATGATTATTTTGTATTTTGACGATACATTAATTCGTGCAACAGGAAAATCCTCAAATACATTGATTGAACATTTTAAGGCATTGATTGAACATTTTAAGGCTATTATAGCCAGTAACTCCTGAAAAAGCAAGAAAACATTTTTGCGGCTTATATGGGTGTGAAGTTGGAGAGGAGAAATAAGAGAATACCGAGTATACATCTCACCTCAGATACATATCTGTATTGTCTTTCAATGTGAATGGAATTGTAAATTTTGGTTTTGATTAGCACAAATACATTTTTGTTGATACAAAGGCCACACAGCAGGAAAATCCGAGTACATTGACTGAACATGTTAAGCCATTAAAGCCAGTAACTCCTGAAGAAGCAAGAATAAATATTTTGTGACTTATGGGTGTGATGTGGGAGAGGAGACACAAGACAAGACGGGGAGAGGAGAAACAAGACACAACGGGGAATAAATCTTAGCTCTGATACAGGTGTATATATATATGTACACGGAGTTATAAATTTCAGTTTAAATTTTATTTCAAATGCATTTTGTATCCATAGGACCCAAGGGTATGCTGTTAGGAGTAATACCATTACTAGAGCATGATTTAGTTAGAGGTTGGGTTTATGTGCATTGTTGTATTTTATATGTCAATCATTTATTGATGGGGAAATGAAAAGCATGTCACTAGGATTTTCCTGAGAGAGTTTTGAACTCATTAGAGAGGAAAAACAAACATTTTAATTTGGTAATGCATATATATACAAGTACGTGCAAGGAACGTTGCAATCGGAGTGGTTCGAAAAAGCCACCGATCTGGAATCAGTAGATCCATAACTAGCGACGATAAACCGCCAGAGATATAAAAATGCGACTGTGGAGGAAAGAAACCAGAGTCTTGGTTTAAGTTCAGGCATATATGATTTATGCAATAATTTTTTATTTATTTATTGGGAGTGTAGATGTTGAGAGTGAGTAAGTAGAAAATTGGTCCATCCATTTCATATTTATTGTTTCCTACTCCAGGGGTGAGTGAGGGAATGACGGTAGAGGATGTGTGGAATGGTCTGGCCTCATGGGAGAACTGTCAAATCCACCAATCCATCTAAGGTTAAATATTCCATCAGTTGTTCAATGCGCAGTGTTCAGCTTCCTTTGATGAAAGATACTCATCCATTTCTGAAAACAATACTGGGTTATAAGGGGGGTTAACAATCAATGAAATTCAGGAGATTGATTAGGCTATACAACTCGGTTTGCTTTTACGTCATCAGGAGGTCGTGTTTTCCATGATGTTAACGAAGGTAGTGGACCATGCCTGCATAAAATTTAACGAAGCAATTACCACACCATAAGTTTATTGGTTCTTCTTAGAGCTACATGTGAATTCAATTTCCATTATTGTTCTCCTATGGTGAAGATGGCTACACATATGATATTTTATCCAAAGGTGTTTGCAAATGGTACATTGATGAAGCGTCGGACAATAACCATGCTAAGTACTAGAGGGTAGCGAGGTACAGGTCCTGATATGGGGTTGTCGTTTATTACAACATATGTAGTTGATGCGTATGCATGCTTGGAAGAGTTTCGACTTTGGTGGGTAAGAAATAATTAACCCACTATTCGTGTTGAGTTGTATTGCGGACTACAAGATGCATTACTAAGACCAAGAGGATCTAATGGAAAAAAATTGTAAAATTGTATTTCCTTATACTTTTACAGGTATTCATTCCAAGATACATGATAGGGCATTATCAAGATGCAATTTCATTTGTAGATGTAAGCCTGGATGGGCATATCGGATTTGTTTATCGCATTCACTGGAAATCCAAAATGGTCTGAGATATAGAGTGTACTGGACCTGAGTTACCTCCGCATACTTAATGGGTTAAAAGGACACTCTAGATTTCATTGACATATTTTGATTCATGAAGTTCCACACAATATATCTGTTGATACTTCCTGTTATTCATGGATTCAACGTTTCATTCTGTCATATATATTCCTACATGGGTATCAGCTAATTCATTCTGTCATAAATATTCCTACATGGGTATCAGCTAAGCTGAAAGAACAAAATAAGAAGAAAGAGACAAACTAATCTGTGACTTCGTAAACATAAGTCGAGAAGCATTGAATCGTGCATTTAAACTAGAGGAGTTAGTGAATGTTAAAGACTTCATTTGATCAATTTCAACTAAGAAGCCCTAGGAAAAACGAATCCAAGGCAAGATGTACGGGGCGAGGAAAGTCACTCAATTTACTCTCTAAAACTAATAAGCTCTAGCCATATCTATGTGTTATTGTCTTAAGCTTTTATATACTAAGAAAAACAACAATTTGGTATTTGAAAATTTATTTATTCAACGTGCTTTGGACTCCTTCAATTCGGTGTGTGTCGACGTTTCTCCTATCTGCTCTAGTAATTTTGCCATCCATTCCATTAACTCCCTGGCAAATATTTACTTTGATGCGGTTAAGAAAAACATACACACCACTTATGTTATGACGGAGTGCGACTCTATTTTATGGCATTGTAACCAGTCCAAACATGCATGGGATTTTATGTTGGCGATTCCAATTGTGGGGGCTTAATCAACATATTCGAGCTAGGCGGTTCGGTGCAATTCTCCCAGTGCAGTTAGGGATCCTCTTTTTGAGGAGGATGGTTCTTGTCCCTTTTGCAAGAGAGATATGGATATTTTTGGTGATCATGCCTTACATTGTGCGAATGAGGTTGGGCTTAAATTTAGACATGATTTGGTGCGAGACACTCTTGCAGGACATGTGCTACCGTGCGGGGCACTGCCAGGGAAGGAGGTTGACTTGGGGCTTCTCGCTAATAATGGCACTTGCTACGAGACCGACTGACTTACTTGTGCGTAATTGGGATAATGGGCGGGACGTGTGTTTGGACGTGACTGGTGTTTCGCCTTTTACCGGGGGTGGAGTTCGTACCTTTTTCCCAGGTCTTGCCATTAAGAATACTGTTTCTCGAAAGAATGCTAAATACTTGGAGAAGTGCACGTCTCATGGCTTTGGTTTTGAAACTTTGGCATTCACTACCTTAGGGGAGTTATGTGACGGTATCATAGATTTTTCAAGCGTCTGCGCAATTATATGGCTAGCCATGATGCTAATGTTCGGGTTGGAGAGTTTTTTTTCATAGGTTAGGTGTGGTTATTCAAAAAGGTGTTGGAGCTCAGCTTGTTGCTAGGCTTCCATCCAATTTCTTACCAGTTGATAGTCTTTCTGATTTATAATTCGAAATAATATTATTACAATAAGCAAAAGAAAATCAATTCTAATTGATTTGAGGTTGTTATTCGGGCAGCCGATGTAGTATCCCTTTTGAATTAAACTTTTGAACTAAAGAGGAAATACCATACCTGGGAATTTTAGTCTACAAGGACCTCACAAGAAAACGAACGTAATCCATTAAATGAAATTTGTATATAAAGAGAGCACCGAATGAATAAGAAAACTCTGGTGATAAGTATCTCCTCAATGTTTTATACTTTTAGTCACTACTTATTATTTTTTGTTGAGTAATTTTACTGAATACTTTCGTAGCCTCACGGACCATTATGTGAATTATAATTGGATTAGGTATGATTGCGTTTCATCCTATAGATTTTTCAATATATGATGGTTTAGGCAGTTTTACTCACTCACTATATGAAGCGTATATGAGGTTGTTTTGGTAGCTCCAGGTACTTTTGGTGTTGTTTGGCCAGGCTAAGATACAAAAACTATTAATAACAAGTTATTACTTCTCTGAATAACTTTTTTTTAGTGACATATCTAAAATATTCCATTATGGTAACAAAAAATTATTCGGTAAGTAAATTTAAATAATTCGTACTTTCACCATGTGCATATCATTTATAAATATAACAATGTTTAATTACAAAAAGAATAGTTTAATTAAATATTAAAGGGTATCAAACTTTCTTATCTATTAGAAATAATGATGCGCGTCGTTTACATAACAAATTAATAAATATATTTCCCACTAATTAACTGGTAATATAGCGGTAGTAAGAGATCGTTCCCACAGAGAGTTGTGTAATTGATATGTTATTTGAATGTACAAAATAAAATAAATAACAAATGGGATTGGTTTAAAGTAAAATGAAAAGAATAACAAAGAAAACAAAGATGTTTAAGGAATCATTCGCAAATCGAAAAAGAAAACTTAATGAAAGTACTTGTTTATTTCTTGTAGAATTTCTATTGTCACCAACCGTAGAATAGCAATAAGCTCTGATATCCCCGGAATTCCTGTTGCCATTGGATACGGAAGCGCTCGACTACTAGATTCTTTCCATCTGAGCCACCATGAATAAGCTCTCAAGGGGTAACCCATCGAATGCATTATGTTTTGTGAATTAGGTTGATCCTAGCATCAGACGCATAAGATCGGTCTGTTTACTAGTGTCATCTCTATACACAATTGCTTAACATAATCCCTCTGTCAGCTTTTGCGATGTACTACTTGTGTATGAAATTGAGTGACTATTACACGTATCACCAACCCGCAATACTAGTAGAAGAATTATTATCAGGTTAATTCAAATGGCCAATTGAATAACCCAATAGTAATCTTAGACACTAATAGAGACAATCGACAAGAAAAATTAAACTCAAAATAAACTTGTAAAAAGAATTAAAGTTTCATTAATCGAGGACTTTGAAATCATACCTTAATCGGTAAAAATTCAATTACCACATGGATTTACCAAAACCCATAAAAATATATATAGAAGAAGAAAATAAATTGGTT
>JAJJWW010003365.1:0-40416 GCA_023531295.1 Papaver armeniacum
AAATGAGCAGATTTCAAGGTTCAAGTAAAGCAACAAAACAAAGGCAGAATTTTTATAAGTTGAAGACTATAGTACAAGAGCGAAAATTATCAAGGATGAGAGTTCGAGAAGTTTATGATATCAAGATATATAAGTTGTGAAGATTCAAGCGGTAAAGTACTTACACCATGGCATTGTACTTACATTTTTTTTTTATTTGTATTTTACTTTCTCTTGTCTCAAAAAAAAAAAAAAAACGAAAAATAAATTAATAAATATCTTTAAGCTCAAAATTCAATAATATTTAAAATACTAAATAAAGCTTTTGGATGGAAGCCTAGCAACAAGTCGGGCTCCAACCTCTTTGAATAGCAACACCTAGTCTATGAAAGATAAAACTACCAAAACCACTACTAGCATCATTACTAGCTAGACAGTTTTTGATTTACGCTTGAAAAAACACAAAGTATCTTCACCAAGCTCCCCTAGAGTAGAGAATGCTAAAACACCCAAACCGTAACCCAAGGAAGTACACTTGTCCAAATATTTAGCGCGTTTTCTTGAAACTGCGTTAGAAATGGCCTTTCCTGGGACAAAAGAGCGAACACCAGCACCAGTGAAAGGAGAAACCCCAGTAACATCCATACAAACATCCCGACCATTTTCCCAGGTTGAGAACAAGAATATCAGCAGGCCTCAAGTCTTTGTCATCATCTCGATCGAATACCAAGAGAAACCTCCTTACGTACCGTTACACCAGCCTTGTAACAAATGTCAGCTACAATATCACGAACAAAATCATGTCGAAACTTGCAACCAACATCCTTAGCACAATGAAGAGCATGGTCTCCGAAAATTTCCATAGACCGGTTACAACATGGGCATAGACCATCCTCAACAAATAAAGGGATACCAAGTCTATAGCATAGCACAGCTCGGAACTATCTAGGGACGAGACATCGATTGAGTCCACTAATAGGTATTGCTAATAAATAATCTTGAGCATGCTTGACACGGTTACACCGCCACAAAATGGAATCTCTTGCGAGACATATTAAATTGGTCTGGGATTCGTTTCTTGATCGCATCAAAATAAGTGACCGCCGTGGTGTGCATGGAAGGGGGGCGATATCATCAACACGAGTAGAAGGAGGTAATCCACATACACGGATAAAGTTCGAAGAGCCAGTGATAAGCGAGGCCTTTGTTTGCCGAGAATAAATTACCAAGAATTATCCTCGAGACCGAGGTCAAACTCGACGGAAGCGAGATAAAGAAGCACCTGGGAAACCGCCATGGTATAAATACCAAGACCACCCTCTTTGATGGGCAAGGTAGCTAATTTATTTGTAGGGGCGAAACCAAAGACCATCTCCAAAGTGATGAGTAAACGTAAATAATTGAGCAAATGGTCATCAAAAGATCGGTGGCTGGTTGCAAGGCTGCCGGATTGGTAGTACGCATTGCAAAATATAATCGGGAAACACCAAAGTTGCAATTTAAGTAATAGCATCTCACTGAGGGTCTTTAAGTTTTGATAGCGGACATTAGTTGAACAGGTCTTAGTCACCCCGGTCAACATCATGTCACCAAAGTTCAAATCTAAACTCACAGGCCACCAAGGAGTTTAACACCATTAGAAGGTCTACCAATATCTCGGTGGAAAAACACCATGACCATGCTTCAGGATCAACAAGAAGGCCAAAATACTCATTTTCTTCACATTAAGGTGCATTTCCCTACTTAGCCCTTCGTTTCTATTATGCTCAAAGCCTTGGCCACCTCCAAAGTATCACCAATAATAGTGCCATCATCGAGGTACCAAGCGTGTAAATCAAGAGTGCATCGAGAATCAATTGACTTCACTAGAGGGGTGAAGTGTCAACGCAAACAACAAGGGACCAAGGGGGTCCCCTTGTTGAACTCCAAGTGTGACGACAAAATATATTGGTCATAATAGAGCTTAGCAGACCCTTAAGTAGCAAAATTCTACCCAACGAGAAATACCGGACAATGTAGGCGAACTTCCTTGATGAGTTGAAGTTCTACTCACCATGTTAAAGGCATTGGAAAAGTCAATAAGCAACATTGACATTTTATCGAACGCCCTTTCATCTCTAGTATGCCGATTTATAACATGTAAAATCCCTTCTCCTCCAACGGTGCACACCAACCCCAAATTGAAAATCGCCTAAATAAGAAGCCATGTCCTTACCTACAGAGAAGGGCAAACTACTTTTGAGACCAATCTTCGCCAAAACCGTGCCCACCGCTGTAGACGAATTCCACCCCGAGGCTTGAGCAAAGGAGTTAGAGGTGCACTGCAACAAACTCCCCAAGAGACTCGTGGAATCTAATGACCAACCAAAGGTTGACAACCCCCGTAATAAAGGCTCAGCAAAGGTTATCCGCCACCGTTGCTGACTGCTCACTCATCACGTCCATAAAATCTGCGCCCGGAGACCATCACGCCCGCACGATGTACCCTTTGGGAAGCCTTTGATATCTCCCAACACGGCGCGAGAATCCACTGTAATAGGTGCAGCCAAGGGAACACCGTCAGGAATGAAAGGTGAAGGGGCAGGGGGGGTGCTTATCTTGCAAATCAAGGTAAGTTTTCTCGCTAAGAGGAGCCACACACGATGAGGATAACACACGTATGGTAGCAGCAAAATGTCCGCACTCTACTTTCCTCCTCGGCAAGCCATCAAGTTAGCCGCGTCCTTCTTTTTCAATTATGTCTCCAAAAGCTGCCTTCTTAGAACCGGATGCAAAGCTGTTGTAAAAGTTTAGTGGCCAAGGCATAAATGACCACTGGTTCCTTCCCACGGACAAATCATGGTTGATGGCAGCAACTTTGCAACCTCTTCTGTTCCCTCGATTTAGCTTGATTGGAACTTCTTGGTACGAACGGCGAGAGAGTGCAGATTGGAAGAAGTAGTAAATGAAGCCACGCAGTTGTGTTGCTCGGACCACGATGATCTGTCAAGGCAAGATTTCAGTTCCCTTGAGAAGGCCAGCCTACACTTGTGAGGGATACAGTTGTAAACTGCCTTTGCAGCATCGCGTTGAGTAAATCCGTGGAAATAAAACCAGTGCTGGAAGAGTTTGTATGAACAACGTCAGTGCAATCACCTTCAGGGCAGACCACTTCAGTGCTGGGAGATACCGTATGTTCACTTGGTTGAGAGCAAACAGTGCCAATAGAGTCCGTATGTACACAAACAACAGCCTCAGATGAAGGAACCAAACACGCACTAACCTCAACTGGTTTATCCAGGCCATGGATGAGAAAATCCGCTTCCGCAGTCGTTTAGAGGTCCAGCGATCACCTCTCCATGAACAGCTCTATCCCTACCCTTGCAAGGCATCTTCCAGGCATGTAATTGCATGCACCTACAGCACAGCCACATTCGAAGGATGTATAGAACTTTCTCCCATGTAAGATGAACGTTTGGGTTTGAGGAGATCAAGTTTCTACAAAAGGATTTTCTGTCTTCAAAGGAAAAATGCCTGTCCATTAAATATTTCACGTAAGACCCTTTGGCATATCCTCTGCCATTCACGCCATCTCCACAACCATGGAAGGTCTTGAGCTGGGCGATGGTGTGGATTTGTTGGCGTGGAAGAGGAAGAACCATCAGACGATGTAGTACGAGAAGGTTTGGGTGCTCTGGGCATTGCGATAAAAAGACAGGAAAAGAACCCTAAAAGGGAAAAGTTCTAAAACCCTAAAAAAGAAAAGAAAACAAAACTCAGACGAGCAGGAAGCAAAGAGAAAATCAAGGCAGCGCAAACACGATCGAAAACAAAAAAAAAAGAGAGAAAAACCTATGAAGAAAACCAAATCAAACATGGTGTTTCCAGGGAATCAAACCCAGTTTTCAGTCGCCGGGGGATTTTCGCCGGAGCGACCATGAGAGAGAAATGAGCGACCAGAGACAAGAGAAAATGTTTAGGTTTGTTAATAGTTTTATTATTTTGTTTTATTTTTATTTTGTATTTGTTTTATTTCTCAAAAAAAAAAAAAAAAAAAAATTAATTAAAAAAAAAAAAAAAAAAAACGAAAATTAATAAAAAAAAGTGAAAAAAAAAAAAAAAAAAAAATTTGGTTTGTATAGTTTGTTTTTTTTGTATTCTTTCAATAAAGCCAATGGAAAGAAGGAATATCTATAATGAAGTTTCAAGCGACAAGGAATTTGAGGGAAAGAATCATATTGTCAAGATTCTACGAAGTTCAAGAGTTATCATCAAGAGTTGAAGACCGAAGACGAAGATGAAGACACCGATAGAAGACTAAACACGTTTCTATGGATCTTTGTGAGAGTGGTGCTAGCTGCACGCCTTGAACGGATACACGGTAAGTAAGCATATTCCCACCTTCGTTAAATGGTTGATTTCCTTTCGAAGAGATCGTCGAGAAAAATGGGTTTTCAAAAATATATAAAAGATGTGGGTTTTCAAAATATTTCGGAGGGTTTTGCCTTCCTACCATTCAACGTGTCGCAGATTCTCTCTTCATTCCTACCTGGACAGATGTGTGACCCATAAAGAGCTGTTTTATTATTGAGCGCAATATCATAAAACCCTTTCTTGTGAGGCGAGTCGAGACTTGATCACTCCGAACCCGAATTTATGCTCGAGAAGGGATGGTTATCTCTCTCTCAACTTTTAAGAATGAGATTTTGTTCATTTATGTGTCTAACTTCTTATGACTAGTGTGCAGAATCTCTATGTCTTCTTAGCGCGTTGGATACTATCATTACGGAGAACTATTAAGTTGGAAATAGGTTTTGTGGGTATATCTCTAGTAAACCCTCACGAGACTATAACTCGTCCACTAGGGACACCTAGGGGTTTAAAGGCTTGTTATTTATGCTAAAAGTAAATAGTAGCCTCGGACGACACGGAGTTGTATGTATTCCTTAGAATGAGTTTTGTTTTGTTTGATTTGATTTGCTCGGGGACTAGCAAAGTCTAAGTGTGGGGGAATCTGATAGGTGTCTAAAACACCTAATTTACTATCTAGTAGTTACGCTTTCTTTGCTATTTTTCTTGTGAATTATGTACTTTACGCGTGTTTTTGAGTTATTAGATACTCTGGAGTCGCACGGAGGAAAAGAAGAAGAAATTATCCAATTTGAGCAAAAAGGCGTAATTGTCATTTCACATGCTATTGGTAGCTGAGCCAAGGTTAAGGGGCAACTCTATTAGGAGGAGTATTAAATACAACATTTTGTGGTTAAGGGGTGACAACATGTTATGGGGCATCCACTGGGGTATCCCTTATCTGATGCAAAGGGGTGTCATTATCCAGCCCCATGCTCATAACCTTAGATCGAGAGGTATCCTCTCATTCAGTTCATTCATGGAAGCTAAAGAAAAACCAAAGAATGGCTTGCTGTTGAAATTGAGTAGATGACATTGATGGGATCCGTTGTCGCTTGAGATGGAAGAATCAATGAAGCTCGGTGAGAAAGCAGTGAAATCCGAGAGAAGCAAATCGATGCTTGCATTGTTGGGTGCGAGAAATTGAGATGAAGAATAGACAGAAGGACGATGATGTTCATAGCTCGTAGAGAAGAAGAAATTGGAATAATACTTCTTATTGCTCGTGATGGTCGTGTTGAAGTTGATTCACGATGGCGCTGTTGAAAATGATTCAGGGTTTGAGAAGAAAGTGCGTAAGAAGTTGGATTCGATTTGGGAATTAGGGTTTCTGCTCTAATGGAGAGTTGATGAATTTGAGAGCAAACTGATGCTATGATGGTGCGGTGGATGTGAAGAAATTTGGGTTTAAACTCAGTAGAGAAATTAGGGTTTGTGGTTGAATTCAGATGTTCACCGATATGAAATGAATGGGAGTGGTGATGATTTTCATGAGTTTGTGATAATTACGAAGTTGTTAGGGCTTGATAAGACTCGGATGAAATGGGTGAAGCTCATTCTTTGAAATGAATAGATGGATGTTAGGACGAGAATGTGAGCATGGCTATTTGTTGTTGAGAAGTCGCTTAAGCAATTGAAGCCAAGAATGGCATTTCTTGGAGGATGAATTGGGTCTGCTCTTGAATTCGAGTGTTGAGATGGGTATAGCGGGAATGATGGTTTAAAGCTACTTGACTAGTGGTTTTCCGGTGTTGCTTACACGGTAGAAATGGATGCTATTGGTGATATGAGTCACAGGGTGCGAGCTCGATGCAGGTGAAAGAATTGAGTAAGGAAAGTGGCATAGCTGTTGCTGCCACTAAGGTTGTGATGCTGATGGCAACAGCTAAGTGCTTGAGTTACAGATGCTCATGGTGGCATTGCCAGTGGAATTGGAGATTTCAAGTCCAGTTCAGTTCAGATATTGGTGCTAGAGTGGGGTGACCTGAGATAATGGTGCTGCAGTTGGTGGTCTTGGTTATGAGCTGGAACTGAAATAAATTGAAGCTCAAACTAGGTGACTTTGAACTCAAATGGAACAGGTGATGGTCAGTTCTGGGTTGATGGTAATAGGAGGTGTGTGTGGTGCTGGGATGGACCTAGTGATGGCTGTGGAGAGGCAATTGAGCAGGAATGGAGGAAGTGGTGATATGAAATGGAACAGAACTGCGGTGGAAAATCTAGTGTGGAATGGATGAATGCGGGGGCAATGGTTGTGTTACCTGCAGGTGTCAAGGCGGTGGTGGTTGCTATCGAGAATGGGAGTGAAGCGGATGCTATGTCTCTTTGAGGAGTTCTTTGAGCTACGGATGCAGTGAAGGTTGCTTACAAGAAGGGCTTGTGATGCTGATAATGAAGCTGAGTGAGCAATTGGCTCAAGGCTTGATTCTGAGTTGCAGGTTATGATGCTGATGGCAATGCGGGGAAGGAAGATTGGTCTACAAAGGGAACGTGCCCATTTTGGCTGGTTGGTGAAGCACAATCATTGCACTACACATAACTCGGCATTGAATGGTCCGAGCATGTGCGGTTATTTCGATTAGACCCGGTTAGGCTCGACTCACACCTTAACTCGGACTCGACTTGTCCGACAAGACCACTCCGACTCTCCCCGGGACTCGGTTTGACTTGGTCCACTGAGTTGACCCTCCGATTTGACCCGTTGACTCACTGAACCGGTGACCAGGGCCGGACTTTACCCGGCCACTGAGCTATTTTGGGAGACCCTTTCGGCCAATTTTAGGACACAATACCGATTTCCGAGCGACCACTTTTGGGACATATTTTCTACATGGGTTTCTCCTTCTTATGGGCTTGGTGGATTTTCTTAGAAGAAGGTATTTATTTATTCCTCTTTTTTTTTTTTTCCGGCGGCATGTTCCGGCGATTTTCTGTTGGATTTTTTCTTCGCAATCACCATGATTTTCATGTTTTTCCCTTCGCCTTCTGATTCGTTTTGGTGTTTGTTTTCCACGATTTCCCCTTGTTTTCCATTTCTTTCATCCCTGTTGATTTGCTCGCGGGTTTATTTTTCAGTTTTTTACTTTTTAGGGTTCGTGCAGTTCATATTAGGGTTTTTCAGTTTATATATTTTGTTCTGTCGTTATGCCTATGGTTACCAGGGCTTCATCTTCTACCACATCAACTGTGGTTCCTCCTTCTCAGAATGTTCCTTCCATGGTCGAAGCTACACCAGATGACATCTTGTTTCATTGCCCCTTCAAGCAAATCAATGGATGTTCCGATGGAGTCAACGGCAGAGGCTATGCAAAGGGTTCATTCCTTAAGCATGTATATGACAGGCATCTCTTCTCTGTGGATAGTAAGAACATTTGCAGAGATTTGATTGCCTCCAACTCGCACATCTATACAGCTTGGGAGAATGTCTTACGTCGCCTACGCATGTGGTTATGTTGTAGGTGTATGCACCTACATGGTTGGAAGAAATCTTGCAAGGGGAGAAACCCAGGTGCAGAGGTCGTCCATGGAGATGTTGTTGCTGGACCACTCTTGGATACAGAAGTTGTTTTTCTTCTTCACGGGCTGGATAAACCAGGTGAGTGTCTGCCAAATGTAGCTGTTGATTGTTTGGGTTCCAGCACTGCGTCTTGTGCTTTTGACGTAGCATCAGATGACGAAGATGATGGTTACTCCTTGTCTACTAATTTATTGAATGTGGTGTTTCAACGTCAATTCACGACGGTTACCAGTATTCCGCATAAGTGCAGACTTGCCTTTGCGAGGACGTTGAAAATCTGTCTTGACAAGGTTATCATCAATCCTGGCAGTCTTGCAGCGTGGTTACATTTGGTCTTTCTCCCTATATGTACCCTCACCTTGTACAAACCAAGAAGCTCCGCCGAGAAGAAGTCAGGCAATAGAAAACGGCTTCAGATTGCAGCCATCAACCAGGCGCTGGCTGTTTGGAAGGAGCCTAATGGCTGCTTAACTTTGTTGAAGAAACTCTTACAGCAACCACTACACCATGGGTCTAAGGAGGCTGACGAGAAGCGACAAGGTGCTGCTACCTTGTTAGCTTGTCAAAAGAAGATTTGCTATGGCCATTTCGCAGCTGCCATTAGAGTCCTATCTTCGTCTGGCGTTGCTCCACGCAACGAGAACACATACCTTGAACTTCTAGACAAGCATCCACCTGCGTCTCCCCCTACTGTTAGGACGATGACGTCATTGTCGACCCAATTTGGTGGACTCTCGGGCTGTCTTAAAGGCTATCAAGAGTTTCCCCAAAGGCACTTCATGCGGTCGTGATGGTTTACGTGCTCAGCATTTAGTTGATGCAATTAGTGGGACGGCAGCTGCTATTGCAGACGATTTACTTGTTTCTATCACTGGAGTTGTCAATCTTTGGTTGGCAGGGCGATGTCCAGCAGGGTTGGGCGAGTTCATCGCAAGCGCACCTTTAACTCCGTTTACTTAAACCCGGGAGGTGGTATTAGGCCCATTGCGGTTGGTACGGTTGGCGTAGGTTGGTTTCGAAGGTAGCTGCTGTCTCAGTGGGGAAGGATATGTCCACTTATTTGGGAGATTACCAATTCGGGGTTGGTATTCCTGCCGGTGGGGAAAGTATTTTACATGCTGTAAATCGTTTATTGGAGTTGCATGGTCATTCGGACAAAATGTCAATGCTTCTTATTGACTTTTCCAATGCTTTCAACATGGTGAGCAGATCTCAGCTCATCAAGGAGGTTCGTCTTCGTCCGTCGGGTATTTCTCGGCTGGGTAGAATTTTGTTACTTGAGACTCCGCAAAACTCTATTACGACCATTATATTTTATCTTCTGATCTTGGAGTTCAGCAAGGTGACCCTCTCGGTCCCTTACTTTTTGCATTAACACTTCACCCTCTCGTGAAGTCTATTGCTTCTCAGTGCAATCTCGACCTACACGCTTGGTATCTGGATGATGGTACAATTATTGGTGACACTTTGGAGGTCGCTAAGGCTCTGAGTATAATCGAGACTGAGGGACCATGCAGGGGCTTACATCTTAATATCAGGAAGACTGAAGTTTTTTGGCCTTCTACGGACCCTAGAAGCACAACTGATGGTGTTTTTCCTGCTACTATTGGTAGACCTTCTAATGGTGTTAAATTGTTGGGTGGACCGGTGAGTCTAGATTTGAACTTTATCAGTGACATGATGTTGAGCAGGGTGAACAAAACTGTTCAATTGATGTCTGCAATCAAGAAACTCAAAGACCCACAAAGTGAGATGTTGTTACTTCGTAATTGCACTGGAGTTTCCAGACTATATTTTGCAATGCGTACTACCAACCCTGCTGCCCTGCAATCGGCTGTTGCCCTGTTTGACGATCACTTACTTAAGTACATGAGACTTCTCATTACTGGTGATGGTGCGGGGTTTGGTCCTCTTCAGCAACGATTAGCTACTTTGCCTATCAAGGATGGTGGACTTGGCATTTACACCATGGCTGACACCAGCGCCTATTGCTACCTTGCTTCTCAGAGTCAGACTATTTCGATGCAAAAGGTGATTCTGGGTAATTCATTCTCAACTGACAAAGGCTCTGCTTATCATTCAGCACTTCTAAAGTTTATTCAGGTATGTGGCTTGCCTTCTACATACTGTATCAATGATACTGCCCCCCCTTCCATGCACTCCCTGGCAGTCACTTATTTTGATGCAGTTAAGAAGCAAATCCCAAACCAATTTTCCTTGAGTACAAGAGATTCCATATTGTGGCAGTGTAACCGGGTTAAGCATGCTCAAGATTATTTGCTTGCTATCCCAATCAGTGGGCTTAATCAGTGTATTGGACCCAGACATTTTAGAGCTGTGCTTTGTTATCGTCTTGGTATTCCGTTGTTTGATGAGAATGGTTTATGTCCAAGTTGTAACAAATCCATGGACATCTTTGGGGATCATGCGCTTCATTGTGCTAAGGATATTGGCCCCAAGTTCCGCCATGATTTTGTTCGTGATATAATCACTGACATTTGTTACAAAGCTGATGTGCCTGCGCGTAAGGAAGTTTCCTTGGGTTTTACGACCAGGATGATGACAAGGAGTTGAAACCTGCTGATATTCTTGTGCTCAACTGGGAAAATGGAAAGGATGTTTGTATGGATGTCACAGGTGTTTCACCTTTCACAGGTGAAGGGATTCGCTCTTTCGTCCCTGGGAAAGCCATTGCTAATGCGGTCTCTCGAAAACATGCTAAGTACTTGGACAAGTGTGTTTCACATGGCCATGGTTTGGGTGTCCTAGCTTTTACTACTTTAGGAGAATTGGGTGAGGAAACTTTATGTTTTTTTAAGCGTTTGAAAAATTGTGTAGTCAGTAAAGACGCTAGTAGTGGTATTGGTAGTTTTATTTTTCATAGATTAGGCATTGCTATCCAAAAGGGTGTTGGAACCCAGCTTGTTGCTAGGTTACCAACCAGAAGCTTTGTTTGATAATAATTCCATAAATATTTTGAATTGACTTTGAAGACTAGACCTAATTTTAGAAGTTGGAGAAAAGCTATAAAGGGAAGGTCTTCTACAACTTATGGGATATCTTATTCTTGGAGTTTTGGAGAGCCGTTTTTGTTTACGCTTCTAGGGTTTGCTTTTGTTCATCTTCTTCTTCTTCTTTTAAATTAATATTATTATGATGAACTCAAAAGCTATGAGTAGCTAAACATATTATTGGTTATGGGATAAAAGTTGATTTCTCAACATGTTTTTGAATCTATGAATTAGTTTTGTCTCAGTAATTTATTGTTTGTGATTCACAATTAATAGTGTTATAAGATTTGAATACTTGTTAGGTTGAGTCCGGAATCAATCCGATTTGCGTTCATCTCTAGAGCTATATTAGGGTTTTCAATACGAAAAAGTTGTTTATCCCTGATTCTAAGTAGCATAATTGTGGGTAGTGCTTGTAGTGATATATCCTACTAGTCACAAGTGAATCATAACTTTTGTTAAAACGTTTAGTGCTTTTACACATTCGTTTGCATTGATTAGTCTTATTCCATAGAACTTATTGCTTTTAGGAGTTAAACTTAATTGTGCTTTTACACTTTAGGTTGCTTTAGGAAGAATTCACATATGCATGTTTTAATGTGGTTGTGATGAAAACAGGGAATTAACGGGTTATACTTGCGATCAAGGTATCCTAGGACTTTTAGTAAATACGAGATTAAAATACCAATTCTAATCATTGATAAAAATACATGTTTGTGAATGATACTATCCCGTGACCAATATCTTCTCCTTATTGATTATTCCAACTATTTGCTTTGCTTTATTTTATTTTGACTTTAGTATTTCGCTTAGACAACAAACATCCCCCCTTGGTTACCTTAGAAACTGAAAATTACATAACAACAATTGCCTCTCTGTGGATACGAACTCTTCCTTACCTTGTGCTTCATTTAAATTTAGTGAGTAAGAAAGTGAAATTATTTTTGATGGATTGACACACGATCAAACAACCATTGGCAGGAGACAATTCATAATAGAAACCAAAGCAGACGAACAATACTGTACCACGTTCCTGGTGGCAATATGGTCGTATATCTTCCATATCTTTGTGTAAAGAGTTACGAATTCTTTTCGCACAAGGAACCCCCCAACGTTCCGGTAGTTAGAAGAAAGGCACCTCATGCGGGTTCCAAACAACCAGCCTGCATTGGGATACTCATGGCAAGAAATCCCTAAGTCAGCGTTCTCCAGATCTGCAGCGGCTGGAAAGACCGAGCTCGAAGAAAAAGGGGTAACCAAGTCATCTTCATCAATGACGGTAACACATGCTCCAACAGGATACCTCTACACAGAAGGAAAACTTCCATTATTCATCGGCAAATAAAGAAACGTATGTTGATTAATGAGAACATACAGGTATGACCTTCTTAACCCAAATGACTCGGATAGGGGAATTGTCGTGAGAATCAAGCCTAGCACGTTTGGCTGGAGAACCTGGTCGACTCGAGGAAGATTCGCTTCTGATCGACATGATGAAAGTTGGGCTTGACGAGAAGAAATCTTTGTTGAAAACTGTGAAGACGATACAACTTCACCAGGCGTAAATACTGTGGAAGCCCTAAAGGAAGAAGGAGAAACGTGGGCTGAATAGGCGGAACATGCCGGAATCACGGCCGGGAGACTAGCCTCAAAATAAAATGCCTCATCAAAACCCCAATGAAAGCTGAGTGGGATGGGAGGGCACGATACTTTAATATTTGAAAGAAAAAAAAAAGAGGAAAGAATCCCCCATGGGCATCGAACAAGAAGGAATCAGACATCACGGACAAATCATAACCGTGTCAAGCCGCCTACACATGCCTCACCTCATCAAGCAGCGCCTCACCTTGCCACCCGCCTGCCAATCCATTCGCTCCATTTCCGTGGCCCCACCACGCCTAGCTGTCCATGTACGTCTCGTCTTGCCAAGGCCATACTATTCCAAGCCGCCTGCTCCACTGTCGCGACCCTATCATCCACGCGCGTTTGCCTTACCAAGACCACGCCACCTCTTGGCCCCTCGAGCCAAGCCGTCCACTTGTGTAGCCTTCCAAGACCGCACCCCTTTGCCTTGGAGATGTACGACCATACCAAGCTGGTAACTTTCATCTCACCACTCCACGGCCTACATTCCAGTGTACAACTTACGCAGGCCGCCAACACGGAAGCCAAAACTCTCTTTACCACTCAAAAAGGTTAGTCGGATTCTCCGACCATCTTTGCAATGATTTACACCTTGATTCCGTCTTGTCTCTGTCACCATCATATGCTTACCTCGCAACAAAGCACCTATTCGAGCCAAGCGAGGGGACTTAATGTTGATGGTGGTTTTTAGCTTAGGTTAAAATCATAAAACACTAAACCCTAGCATACAGGTGATGTCACAACATTTAAAGTAACAAGCATTTACTAGGCACATTTACCTCAAACCTTTAATGTGTCCCTAAATAATTAGGGGTATCTTTTTCAAATTAGGATACTACAAGTCAACCCTAATTCCCACATGTGCCAATGGCAAATCATGCCAGCCCACACCGATCGCGCCAAAGCATGCCAACCATGCTAGCCGCACCTCTGTGCCAATGGAAAATCATGCCGCCCACACCGACCGCGCCAAAGCATTCCAACCATGCTAGCCGCACCTCCGTGCCAATGTCAAATAATGCCACCACACCGATCGCGCCAAAGCATGCCAACCATGATAGTTGCACCTCGTGCCCAATGGCAAATCATGCCAGCCACACCGACCGCGCCAAAGCATGCCAACCATGCTAGCCGCACCTCTGTGCCAATGGAAAATCATGCCAGCCACACCGACCGTGCCAAAGCATGCCAACCATGTTAGCCACACCTCCGTGCCAATGGCAAATCATGCCAGCCACACCGACCGCGCCAAAGCATACCAACCATGCAAGCTGCACCTCTGTGCCAATGGAAAATCGTGCCAGCCACACCGACCGCGCCAAAACATGCCAGCCATGCTAAGTCGCACCTCCGTGCCAATGACAAATCATGCCAGCCACACCTACTGCGCCATGCCTAACGTACCTCGACATGGCCCCATGCCGCACCAACATACTGGCCTTCATTACGCGGCTATCAAAACGAAGGCGTGCAACAATCAACGGTTGCCCTTCAAACCCAGGAGCAAATCCTGGCCGTCTAAGGTTACCAAACGACCTTTGTCCCAAACCCTAGCTTGGTCACGCACCTAGCCCAACCTAGCCACGCCATGTGCCTATGGCAAACCATTGGCCCCACGCGCCAAGCCAAAACCGCACCTAGCCAAAGCTAGCCACGCCCAAGGCGAACCCTTGGCCCCACATGCCAAGCCAAACCAAACCTAGCCAAGCTAGCCACGTCATGCCAAACGCACTTTTCCTTGGCCCTAGCCATGCTAGTCACATCATGCCAAGCCAAACGCCCTTGCCTTGGCCTTACCCACGCCATACGCCCGTGGCAAACCCTTGGCCCCACATGCCAAGCCAAAATCGCATCTAGCCAAAGCTAGGCACGCCCAAGGCGAACCCTTGGCCCCACATGCCAATCCAAACCAAACCTAGCCAAGCTAGCCGCGTGGTAGGATCGGAAATGTTACCTACAAATGTAACTGCAAGTGCACAGTGTCGACTAGCAACACAGGGCAAGTACAGGTCGATCCACAGGGATTTGGAGGATATAATGTTGAACTTATGGTAAACTAAACTGATTTATATCACAATGTAACAAAAAGGGTTTGTTTTGGGTGTCGATACGACGAAATATGGTAGTGATTTGTAAAGAGAATAAGCAAAGCAGATTGTAAACAATTGATTGAAGGCACTAGGGTGATTGAATTCACCCTTTTAATCCTATACTAAGGCAAAACCAACTCTCAATATGCTCTTGTCCTTCCATTGAATGTCTCAGGTGGAAGAATTGTCAACTAATTTCACTAACTTACCCCTAGTATAAGTTGTCTTCTTACAGTACAACTTATCACAGGTTCATTTGATCAAAAACCTAATTAATTATTCCTAAAAAATGAAGCACATCAAGAACAAAATCAGGAAATTGATTAACCTAGAATACAATTAAGGGTTTCATCTACACCCTAGCAGAATGATTTAGAACATTATCAAAGTGAGTAAATGATGCGTGTCGTAGGTGCAATCAAATTAATTCAAAATTTCCACTCAATTAAAAATAATATAATGGAAGTCAAGTTCGTTCCCACGAGGAGCAAGAGATCTTAGTTGTAAAAGTTGTCACAATAAAGGGGGTGTAAAAAGCAAAATAAAAATAAAAATAAACAAAGCAATTAAAATCGAAAGTTGAGAGATGAAAGCAATAAGAGAGACGAGATCAAGGAATCCTTCTTCGTTACGAAACAATGAATCAAGTTATGTTCTCTTCTACTTGTTATTAGTCACAAATTATCACCAACCGTAGGTAAAGCAGCTAGCTCGATTGCTAAACCCCTAAATCCCTTATATCACCGGACACGGAAGTTCTCGAAACCGGATTCTAATCACCAAGCCACCTAGAATTAGCTCAACCTAGATGTAACTTGGCTCATGCATTAGGTTTTGTGAATTTCTTAGGTTGATATTAGTAGTTAGACTCTTAGCTCAAGGTCTACTTGCTAACGTTGTTTCTACACACAATTGCTCCACGGAATCCCTCCGCAAGGTCTCGTGTTTGCTACTTATGTAAAGAGTCAAAGAACGATTACTTATCCCCTAACTTTCACTAGCTTTAGATTGAATTAACAAATCAATTTAGTTGGCCACCCCAAACAATCTATCAATCAATCATGAATGTCTTTAAGATCACTCCTATTAGTAAAAACAATCGATAATTATGTGAAAAAATTCAAGATAGAATTTGAAAACAAAAACTTAAATCATATGTTTAAAAACTAGGAATTCATCCTCAATCAACAAAATTAACTACTCATGTTAAAAGAGTTCACACAAAGAATAAGAAAAGAAAAGAATTGTGTGTGTAAAGATGTGTAGAAGTTGTAGAAAACTTCTCTATTTATAAGCTTCAATATTCTCCAAATCTTCTAAGGAGTAGAATCCTTTTCCTTTTGCAATTCAATTTCCAATTCCAAGCTTTTCTCAACTCTTCCACCTTCTCTTTTCCAAATTTGAGTCCAATTCTCCATCCAATTCCTAGCCCAAGTCTTCATACCCATGAGAAAAGTCCATAGAAAGTTCGGGAATTTTGCTCACGGAAAATCGGGATTATGGCCGAATTTGGCCGGAAAACGTCACCGCCACATTTCCCGCTTAACTCACACGATTGCAACTCTGGCAGCACCATCAACACAACTGTTGCAGCACATAATCATCCAGTAACATCACCACCAGATTATCAGATCCCTAGCAAAACCACAGACAACTTCACCTCTATATTGAAATCAGACTCGAACCCATCACAACAGCACAGCTCAATTTGAGCTTTTACTCACTGAACTGCACAACCAGTTCCACTCACAGCTGCAACTCAATCTCTACATTTCCAAATTATATTTCAAACTTACCCTTCTTCTCGGCCGCTGTTGCGCTGCGAGTTCAATCCACCCGCAATATAAATCATCTGTCACACGTAACTCCACTACCTCAAGCTCAACTGGTCACCGCCATCATTCCATAGCTTCGCCATGTTGGCTGATCGAGCCACCACATGCTAACTCTCACTGCAAAACATCTTCCTTTTGTCCTCATTTGATTCAAAACAATACCAACCCATTTATCCCTGCAACTCATCACAACTGCCATCTCCCTGTGCAACAACTGCACTCATCCATTGTGCCAATACCAGACTACCACCATTACAAACCAGAACCAGCACCTGTAATGCCATTACTTTTACTTCCATAACAACTGCATCTGCATTCTTACCACATTTCAAACACAACCCTTGAATCTCCTCAAGCTTCCATTTCTGTCATTGAATTCCACAAGACATAGCTCATACTTCCATCACAGCACCACCAACACAAAGATCGGGACCCATTAGACCCCCTTCTTCCAATTCAACCAGTGACCACCAACATCACAGATCGATCTCATCACTTCCGCTTCCCTGAGCTTCAATAGCAAACCCATTCATGGCAATGACTCAAACAACACAGACCGTATCTCGACCCACTTTTTCTTAGCTTTTGTAAACTCGTAACCTCCATCAATCTCTCGAAATCGAACCCTTCAAGAACAACAACAGCTTCAATATCTCCTCCAGATCGAACCCATCTTTCTCCATTGATTTCTCGACCAACAAAGAAAGATCTTCTCGGCTCGACCACAGACCCTAATCGATTCAATAATCTCAGTCGGCAACTCCACCCAAACCCACTCTACCAATTTCTTCAATCGACCTCCAACACCTACTGAGTTCACTTCGATCTCTTTACCAGAAATCCATTGCTCTAATCTCTCTCAGTTCTCCTCTCCGTTTCAACAGCAGCAGCCGCTGCTTCCTCTCGATTTCTCTCAATTTTGCAGCTAGCCAGTGAAAGAAAGTAAATGAGGAGAAAGAAAATATCTTCTCGATTTGAGTCGGGTTATTCGGGCATGGATCCGGTCGGGTTTGGGTCTACGGGTTTGGGTTTATCAACCATAACCCATCCAGCATCTTGATAGTAGCACTTCATTTTCGGATAAGGGCTACCAGTTTGTGACCCTTAACTTCAATCGTCCTTTCTCTAGTGCTCCTCCAAAAGAGTAGCCCTTAACCTTGGCCGGTCTGTGTTTAACACTCCTCAAATTGGGTTGCCCCTTAACCTTAATCGGGCTCCATATATCAATCGCCCGTAAAATGACCTTTTTGCCCTTTTGGCTCAAATTGGGTGCTTTCTTCTTCTTTTCTCGTGTGACTCCAAAGTAGCTATAAAACTCAAAACAAACGTAAAATACATAATTTACAAGAAAAATAGCAAAGAAAGCATAAACTACTAGATAGTAAATTAGGTGTATTCTACACCTATCAAATTCCCCCACACTTAGACTTTGCTAGTCCTCGAGCAAATCAAACTAAAAAACTCACAACTTCAAAGCGTTCAAGCGTCACAAGCATCCAAAGAGTTATGAAGACATAGAATTTCTGCATGCTAGTAATAAGAAGTTAGAAATACCAAAGAACATATTCTCATTCTTAAATGTTGAGTGAGAAATAACCACACCATAATGAGAGAATGCGTGTTTGAGAAACGATCAATAAGCATTTCGCCTCGACTTCTGCCTCACCAAATAAGATTTTATGATAATTGCACTCAAAAAGACAGCTTTTCTATGGTTCTCACATGTGTGCAGGTAGGAATAAAGAGAGAATTCCTGCAACACGTTGAATGGTGGGAAGAGTAACTTCCGAAATATTTTTTTAAAAACCCACATCTTTTAATATTTTGAAAAACCATTTTTCTGACGATCTCTAAGAAAGGAAATCAACCATTTATATTGAGGATGGGATTACTTACTTACCTTCACATCCGATCGCCAATTATGATAACACCAATCTCACGGCATCCAATAGAAACGTCTTCCGTTCCTTGTTCTTAACTTCTTGGTCTTCGGTTTCAACTATTGATGATAAACCCTTGAATTTCATAAATCCTTGACAATTTATAACTCTTTTACCTTAAAATCCTTGTCGCTTGAAACTTCCTTATATATTTTCCTTCCCCACGGCTCATTAAAATATTTCTCTTGTTTTTTTCTTTTTTTTTTTTTTTTTTTTTTTTTTTTCTTTTTTTTTTTTTTTTTTTTTTTTTTTATTATGAGAAATTAAATACAAAAATAAACCATGGCCGTGGAAGAAGTATTTTACCGCTTGATTCTTCACAACTTGTATCGCCTTGAAATCATAAACTTCAAAAATTCTCACCTTTTAACTTTCTTCGCTTTCATGAATAAGTCTTCATACTTGGATATAAAATTACCTCATTGTATTGTAAGTCTTCAACATATATGTAAAAATCCGCTCTTTTGTATGTTGCTTTTACTTGAATTTGAAATTTGCTCTTTTTCTCATTCCCGTTGCTTGTAAACCTTAAACTTTTCCAACTTTCCTTGTAGATTTTGATGTCGCTCCTTGTTGATGATGAGAGTGTTTCTATGGATCCGTTGTTGTCGAGAGAGAAAATGGTGCTAACTGCAAATCGGACTACAAGAAGGAAGCTTTCATCTATGGACGTCACCCTCATGATTGACAAAATTAGCACTCAAGAGATCAAAGAGTAGTGCTTTTAGTGGTGGGAGGTTGGGTAGCTCACCATTCTACCCGAATTAACTTACGGTGACACACACTCAAAAGAAGCTCTTTAGTAGATGGAAAAATTTCTGCCTCGGTGCCTCTCATGATATGAATATGGGTAATCTCCACTAATGATTGATCAGCAACTCTAATAACGCATTTCTCCCTCGCACCAAATTCGCATCACCGCATGATTAAATCCATTATTTAACACTCTAACAAACAAGAAATCCGAATGTAGTTCTCTAACATTTCCAAGTTCAATTATGTCGGTCAAAAACTCTATGTAAACATACCTAGAAGTATGCTAGTGACTCTAAAATCTTTAAAAGTTGGAATTTTTATGTAAAAACTTTTTTTTTTTTTTTTTTTTTCAAAATTTTTTAATTTTTTTGTAATTTTTGTTTTAAAAACATGCTTAACCACTCCCCCACACTTAAACCTTACATTGTCCTCAATGTAATTGAATCCTCCTAGTAAAGTCAAGGTGGGAAATTTTAACATGATAAGAAACAAGAAAAAGAAAAAACAAAAAGCAAAAGAAATACAAAACCCATGGGTTGCCTCCCATTAAGCGCTTGTTTTAAAGTCGACTTACCCGACTTGGCTCTTGTAAGATTCATTCCCCATATACTAACAATCGGAAAATTTGAGGATCCACCCATAATACCTGTTTTGCAAACAATAACTCCATACAAATATTAGCACAAGAAAACAATAGTGAAATTATCGCTCGATAGAAATTTCCCCCACACTTATTCTCGTCCACACTCGGAAGTGTATAAAGAACATAGAAATCGGGAACTTCCATGTATTCCTCTTGGTAAACCTGCATAGTGTTAGCATCAAGTGTTTCCAATGGTGGATATCTAGAAACAAAATCATCCAAAAATACTTTCAAGCACATACATTCAAACCAATAAGAGGTAAAGGAGAAGAATCAATAAGCAAAGGGTTGGACAAACCTTTCAAAAATTCTTGTATTATAGAATCCTCTTCATCCTTAAAAAATTCAAGTGAATTACTTACCTCTTGTATATCGTGGTCCTCTATTAAACCTTGCAACCATTCTTCGTCGTTTTCTACCTTAACCATAGTCTCTAGTATCATTAAAATCATTCGCAAGTTCAATTGGGTCTTCCACAAAATCAATGAATGTGGTTTCATCCTCTATAATCATCTCTTCAACATTCTCATCATCGGAATCGGGCCATTCACAAAAATGAATTTCATCGGTAAAGATTGTAAAATCTTTATGTGCGGGTGTTACACCGTTTACAACAATAGGTAAGTCACACCCAATCTCCTCCTTTTGAATAGGTGAAGGATCGTTATTATGATCCGGAGTTGGAATAACTTCCTCATTGTCGGAACACTCATACACTTCCGCGGACTCCCATCTTTCCTTAAGAAAGTTTTGCCAAGCAATAAATGCATCTTCCTCAAGCTCTTCCTTTTGAATAGGTGATTGATCATTATTAAGATCAAGGCTTGAGTAATCTACACTAGCGTCATCAAAAGTCTCCAAAGGTTGGTCCTTTTCAACACAATCATCTTCATTTTCGGACTCACCATAATAAGAATCTTCATCGGTTTCATAACCTTTATCCCGACGTCGTTTAAGTTCCATATGAATGGTCCTACTAATTTCTCGCGACAAGCTCTTCCGAGTCTCCATCATCCTCCAATTTGTATAATTTTCGTGCAAGTTTCCCGACGTTCACACGCTTACCACCGTTAGATCGCATCTTCTCTTTGGAAAAAGTGAAGGAAAAACACGATGAAGAGGAGTATATTCCAAATTCTCTGTCTGCACATTACTAGAAAACAAATTGTTAGATGCATAACTATCCTTCCATCCATGTGATTGTCCACTTACATACCCGTCATAAGGTTGTTGATATGTATGAGAATATCCATAAGGTTCTGTAGAAAATTTATCATAGCCAAAATATTGGTTTTGATTGTATCCTAAGGATGGTTGGAAGTTGCCATAATGTTGAGGTTGAAAACCGTAACGATTGTTGTAATATGCTTGCTCTTGTCCACCGTACATGGAAAACCGGCACCTGAAATAAGATTCAAAAACCAAGTTAGATACGGAATAGAATCCAACAAAGCAATAATAAACCAAAAAGAAAAATAAAAACAACTAAAATCATCCGCTGCTCCCCGGCAACGGCGCCAAAATTTGATGCGTGTCGTAGGTGCAATCAAATTAATTCAAAATTTCCACTCAATTAAAAATAATATAATGGAAGTCAAGTTCGTTCCCACGAGGAGCAAGAGATCTTAGTTGTAAAAGTTGTCACGAAAGGGGGGTGTAAAAAGCAAAATAAAAATAAAAATAAACAAAGCAATTAAAATCGAAAGTTGAGAGATGAAAGCAATAAGAGAGACGAGATCAAGGAATCCTTCTTCGTTACGAAACAATGAATCAAGTTATGTTCTCTTCTACTTGTTATTAGTCACAAATTATCACCAACCGTAGGTAAAGCAGCTAGCTCGGTGCTAAACCCCTAAATCCCTTATATCACCGGGACACGGAAGTTCTCGATACGGATTCTAATCACCAAGCCACCTAGAATTAGCTCAACCTAGATGTAACTTGGCTCATGCATTAGGTTTTGTGAATTTCTTAGGTTGATATTAGTAGTTAGACTCTTAGCTCAAGGTCTACTTGCTAACGTTGTTTCTACACACAATTGCTCCACGGAATCCCTCCGCAAGGTCTCGTGTTTGCTACTTATGTAAAGAGTCAAAGAACGATTACTTATCCCCTAACTTTCACTAGCTTTAGATTGAATTAACAAATCAATTTAGTTGGCCACCCCAAACAATCTATCAATCAATCATGAATGTCTTTAAGATCACTCCTATTAGTAAAAACAATCGATAATTATGTGAAAAACTTCAAGATAGAATTTGAAAACAAAAACTTAAATCATATGTTTAAAAACTAGGAATTCATCCTCAATCAACAAAATTAACTACTCATGTTAAAAGAGTTCACACAAAGAATAAGAAAAGAAAAGAATTGTGTGTGTAAAGATGTGTAGAAGTTGTAGAAAACTTCTCTATTTATAAGCTTCAATATTCTCCAAATCTTCTAAGGAGTAGAATCCTTTTCCTTTTGCAATTCAATTTCCAATTCCAAGCTTTTCTCAACTCTTCCACCTTCTCTTTCCAAATTTGAGTCCAATTCTCCATCCAATTCCTAGCCCAAGTCTTCATACCCATGAGAAAAGTCCATAGAAAGTTCTGGAATTTTGCTCGCCGGAAAACTGGGATTATGGCCGGAATTTGGCCGGAAAACGTCACCGCCACATTCTGCTTAACTCACACGATTGCAACTCTGGCAGCACCATCAACACAACTGTTGCAGCACATAATCATCCAGTAACATCACCACCAGATTATCAGATCCCTAGCAAAACCACAGACAACTTCACCTCTATATTGAAATCGATCAACCCATCACACAAAGATATAGCTCAATTTGAGCTTTTACTCACCGAATCGCACAACCGCTTCCACTCACAACCGCAACTCAATCTCTACATTTCCAGCTTATATTTCAAACCTTACCCTTCTTCTCACTGCCGCGCTCGCGAGTTCAATCCACCCGCAATATAAATCATCATCACGTAACTCCACTACCTCAAGCTCAACTCATCACCGCCATCATTCCATAGCTTCGCCATGTTGGCTGATCGAGCCACCACATGCTAACTCTCACTGCAAAACATCTTTCCCGCCCGTCCTCATTTGATTCAAAACAATACCAACCCATTTATCCCTGCAACTCATCACAACTGCCATCTCCCTGTGCAACAACTGCACTCATCCATTGTGCCAATACCAGACTACCACCATTACAAACCAGAACCAGCACCTGTAATGCCATTACTTTTACTTCCATAACAACTGCATCTGCATTCTTACCACATTTCAAACACAACCCTTGAATCTCCTCAAGCTTCCATTTCTGTCATTGAATTCCACAAGACATAGCTCATACTTCTATCAGCAACACCACCAACACAAAGATTTGACCCATTAGACCCCTTCTTCCAATTCAACCAAAGTGACCACCAACATCACACGATCTCATCATTCTTCCTCTTCCCTGAGCTTCAATAGCAAACCCATTCATGGCAATGACTCAAACAACACAGACCCGTATCTCAGACCCCCTTTTTCTTAGCTTTTGTAAACTCAGAACCTCCATCAATCTCTGAAATCGAACCCTTCAAGAACAACAATGCCTTCAATATCTCCTCCAGATCGAACCCATCTTTCTCCATTGATTTCTCTCGACCAACAAAGTAAAGATCTTCTCAGCTCGACCACGGACCCTAATCGATTCAATAATCTCAGTCGGCAACTCCACCCAAACCCACTCTACCAATTTCTTCAATCGACCTCCAACACCTACTGAGTTCACTTCGATCTCTTTACCAGAAATCCATTGCTCTAATCTCTCTCAGTTCTCCTCTCCGTTTCAACAGCAGCAGCCGCTGCTTCCTCTCGATTTCTCTCAATTTCAGCAGTTCAGGTGAAAGAAAGTAAATGAGGAGAAGAAAATATCTTCTCGATTTGAGCCGGGGTTATTCGGGCATGGATCCGGTCGGGGTTGGGTCTACGGGTTTGGGTTTATCAACCATAACCCATCCAGCACCAGGTGATAGTAGCACTTCATTTTCGGATAAGGGCTACCCAGGTTTGGCGACCCCTTAACTTCAATCTGTCCTTTTCTAGTGCTCCTCCAAAAGAGTAGCCCTTAACCTTGGCTGGTCCGTGTTTAACACTCCTCAAATTGGGTTGCCCCTTAACCTTAACTGGGCTCCATATATCAATCGCCTGTAAAATGACCTTTTTGCCCTTTTGGCTCAAATTGGGTGCTTTCTTCTTCTTTTCCTCCGTGTGACTCCAAAGTAGCTATAAAACTCAAAACAAACGTAAAATACATAATTTACAAGAAAAATAGCAAAGAAAGCATAAACTACTAGATAGTAAATTAGGTGTATTCTACACCTATCAAGAAACACGATCGAAATTAAGCTTGGTGCACCGGCTAATCCGGCATAAGTTTTACATCACACCGCCTCCCTATTTATACATGAAAACCCTCCAATCAACTTCAATTAGGAAATTATATGAAGACCCACTCACCAAAACATCTGAATTGGTTGTCCCCTCTCGTTAATTCGCCTCGCAACTCCATTAAATTGATTGTTGGGGAAACCCTAACTCTATCTATCTCAAACCTAGCTTCTAGGTTTTGAGAAGAAGCTATGAAGGAGATAGATAGAAGCTAGGAGGCGGAGAAGGTGGCTGCTCGAGAGGCGGTCGGAGATGGAGGTGTTCTTTGGCGTTGTTGGGGCTGCAGTAAATGGTCGGGAGAAATTGGAAGAGCCGAGGCTCGGTTCTTGTTTCGGGGAGAAGAAGGAAGAAATAAGGAGAAGAGGAGTGGTTTGGTCGATTAGGTGAAGGGGTGAGGTGGCTATGGTGTGAGCCGGGAGCAGCGAATGTTGATGCTTGGCAAGGCTAGGACGTTGGATGCGGCTACTTGATCAAATCTCACGACTCAGGATAGAGCGGGCTTGGATTCGGGTCATGGGTCGGATCTTGGATAGCTCAAGCCCATATCTTTGTAACCGGGTTGCTAATGATGCGCAAGTGGGTTGCAACTTCTCTTCCATAGTCACTAGTCTCCAATTTTCTACTCTTTTGGCTCCTCAATTCATCCAAGCTTTATTTAGCACCTAAAAACACAAAATTAATTAGTACAAGTATTTATTCTTGAAAACAAAGAAAATACAGAATTTGGGATAATATCTGATTTCTAAGCACAAAAGGTGAGTTAAATGACAATAAAAAGGTGTAGAAATATGCAATAATTGGCACTCATCAAATACCCTCAAACCTGAATTTTACTTGTCCTCAAGTGAAACAGAAATTAAGAAATCCTAACTATACCACTGTCGCTGGTCTCTCGAATGCATTTAGCGTATGGACTAAGCCTTTAAACCCCTAGGTGTCCCTAGTGGACGAGTTGTAGTCTCGTGAGTGTTTACCAGAGGTGTACCCACAAAACTTTCTCCAACTTCAGAGCGTAAAAGAGTCTCAAGCATCCAAGGAGCTATGAGGACATAGAGTTTCTGCATGCTAGTAACATGAAGTTGGAACTGCCAAAGAACACATTCTCATCCTTAAGAGTTGATCGAGAAATAACCATACCATATGAAAGAATTCGGGTTCTGTAATCAGATCACAAGCCTCGACTTCTGCCTCACCAATAGGGTTTTATGAAAATTGCACTCTAAAAGACCGCTTTTTAGTCTCTCATGTGTGCAAGCAGGAATAAAGAGAGAAATCCCGCACACGTTGAAGGTGAGAAGGATAACCTTCCGAAATAATTTCAAGACTCCCGTAATTGTGGACAAAAAAATCTTTTCTCGATGATCTCTAAGAAAGGAAATCAACCATTAGCAAGGATGGGAGTACTCACTAACCTTCACATCCGATCGGCAATTAACATCACTCTCACAGCATCCATAGAAATGTCTTCAATATTCGGTCTTCGGTCTTCAATTGTTGATGATGAACTCCTGAACTTCGCAAAAACTTGACAATTTGTAACTTTTCTCTTCAAATTCCTTGTTGCTTGGAATTTTCTTTTGAATTCTTCTTCTTTACCATGGTGGTATCAAAACTAAGAAAATAAACTACAATTATTATTTTATTTTTTTTTTGTTAACTTACATGAAATGAAAATAACAATAAAAACAATGAAACTACCAACTCCATGGATGAAGGACTTTATCACTCAATTTTCCATAACTTGTATTGTCTTGATTTCATAAACTTCACTAATTCTCATCTTATTTTCTTTTCTTTGAATTGTTTCATGTAAACCTTGGACCATTTCAACTTTTCTTCAAATATTCGACGTTGCTCGCTTTGCCGACGATGATGTGTTTCTATGGATCTGTTGATGTTGTTGAGAGAGAGAGTGATGCGAACTGCAAATCGAACTACAAGGAGTTTTCATCTTTAAACGTACCCTCATGATTGACAAAATTAGCACTCAAGAGATCAAAAATAGTGCCGAAAGTGGTGCGAAGTTGGGTAGCTCACCATTCCTACCCGGAATTGACGTACGGTGACACACACTCTAATGCATTTTCTAGAAAGTCACAAAAATGAAGGTCGGTGCCTCGCTTGATGTAAAATGGGTAGTCTCCACTATGGGTGATCACAATTCTACTACCGAATATCTTTGCAAAGACCTAATTCGCCCTCCGGCATGGTTAAATCCAACTTTAACGCTCTAATCAACTAAGAAACCCGATTGTGTTCTCCAAAGATTTCCAATTTCGCTTATTTTGGGTCAAATCTTTATGTAAACATAGCTAGAAGCATGCTAGTGACTCTAATATCTCTAAAAGTTGGAGGTTTTATGCAAGTATTTACAAAGAGTTTTGAAATTTTTTGATTTTTTGATTTTTTGATTTTTTTTTTTGTTTTTTTTGAACAAAGACTAAAAACTCTATATGCAAAACACACCCCCAAACCTAAATCTAACATTGTCCTCAATGTGTCAACAGATGATAAGAATTCAAACAGTCACATACCATGAGAACAAGCCAGAGCAGATTTAAAGGAAATAGATTACCGGTATGTCGGCGAAAGAAAGATTAGAGCTTCATTAATCACGGCTAGAACCCAAGAAGAACTCAGTTGATGTCATGTTGGATTAGCACAAAATCTACCAAAGAAGACTCAACCGATTCAAGATAGAAGATGTAATATTACCTACTGGATTATATACAAGAAAAATTCACCATACACCAACAATCAAAAGAGTTGAGGATCAACCCAAAACACGATATGCGTAAACATCAATGTACCTTACACATATATAACATGAGAGTGCAAGTAAGACTGCATATGTGAACGAGTTATCCCCAAACCTAAACTTGTCAACAGATGTGTTTTTGAGCACAAAATATTGCAATTCTATAGGTACATCATGCACAAGGTCTAATTCAAAATGAGTTTTGATAAGAACAGCCAGATATACACATTCCAACTGTGTCTCTTCAAGGGTATTATATTTAGCAGAAAAGTGGTCCAAAAGGACTTGAGAAGCACACAAACTCCGTGCCTAGATTAGGAACTCGGAATAGTTGGTTTAGGTGCAAGACCATCAGATTGTGACATAAGCAGGAAGTTGGGCATGTCTAAGTTGTTCACATGTGTGAGATCAAGAGTACCATTATCAATCACATCAATATCCCCTAAGTGATCTACAAGTGCTGCAACATGCTCACGTTCATAAAACATTTCAACGAACCCAAATTCAGAATCATGATTATTCAAAGTCTCCATCTCATGCATAAGCAAATCAGAAGACACAACACATTTTGACATAGGCAAGGAATTAGACACATCAAGGTTATTTTCATGCATACGATCATTGGTGTCAACAGAAAATTCGACCTTCCCTAAGTTAGACACCAGCTGTGTGTTATGCTCTCCGTCACGGAACAACTGTAAAAGCCCCAAATCAATATCAACATCATCCAAAACTTCTGAGTTACGGATAAGAAAATCAGAAGAAACATCATTTTTCAAAGTCGCAGCACCGGAGTCTAAGGTTACAGTAACGGAAGATTCCACAACAACATTTTCAGAGTAAACATGCTCTTCTAACATTAAATCATTATCATCATCATCGTAACAATGATATGATGATATTTTTCAATGATGTTGTAGAAAGTGGTAGTAAAGTTGTCGTTCACTCGGACTTGACGAGATTGATTTTAAGAATTAATAAAAGAAAATAAAAGAAAAATATATACAAATATTGTCACAAGATAAAGAGATGGGATGGGACTCAGGATTCGGCCAAACTCATAACAAAAGGTTCAAATATTAGTTCTTTTAACAATTATCGCTCAACAAATAAAAACATGGACTCTTATTTTTGCCAAGGTAGATTCTCAAAATATTAGTTATAAATCGTAAGCATGGGACATCAAACATTTAAGCAAGCATGACCCATCTAATAAAATAATAACTAATTTAATCAAATCATAATTCAATTTTTAATTAGTGCAAAAGTCATAAAAAGAATTAATTAAAATTACCCATGTATGAAATTTGTCTTCCTCCGTCGTCCCAAGAATGGGGTCTAGCTCATCATGTTGGAAACACGCTCAAAAGTCGATTTCATTGCTCAAAAATGGTTTACAAATGATGAACAAAGGAGAAATGATGAAAACCGGGTTTGCAACAGTTATAATTGTTGCAAACACTGTTACAGAACTGTTGCTTTAAGACTGCCTCCTAACTACGACCCACACTTCTCTGTCGTTGACACTGTTGCATTAAGACTGTCTCTGTACTACGACCCCCAGGAACGACTGTCGCCTGTGGGTCTTATGTTCTTCGTTTTCTTCCTTAATGGCAGCAGCAGCAGATTTTCAAACTCTCGATTCTTTGCTCTGTAATGCTCTAAACTCCCCCCAAACTCTCCATGACCCTTCTGTGGTGCACGATTACCCTTTATATAGCCATAGACACCATAAAATCTCGCTCCATCACTGCCAATGATCCTCCATTACTCGGTTATATTATCATGCAAGATACGGAAATTTCTTCCCTTTTTTATCTCCTCCACGCTGTTTTCTATGGAAAGCATGCTTCTACACGTTCATTAATCTTCCCAGAACACGCTGCTACCCACGTAAATTCTCATCAACACGTACAATCCCGTGAACAACTCCTCCCATGCATGTATTGCTCTGATTTCTTCTCACGGATTTTTCAGCCAAATTTGATCGACCAAAACGCTTGTAATAGCTTTAAACATGTACCGGGAACAATCCCACAAATTTTGACCATTTAGTCTCCCTATAACACGTCCAAAAATCCAAACAAAAATCGCCCGTGATGTGAATATTTTCCCGCCAAAACCAAAATTTGAAATGGAGAGGATGAAGTGCCCCGAACCAAAACAGGGGCGCCTTTATCAGCTGGGGTGCCCTTATCCAAATTGAGGGTGCCTTTAGTAATTTTCTTCTAGGGGTCCAAATAGCACTTTTCGAGCAACTTTTTCCGCATAAGTGTAATTCTCCAATAACACCTAAACAAACATAAAAACACCAAAATTAGTACAAAAATCGAGACCAACAATAGAGACACTGAGGACAAATTAGACACAAAAATGTGTCTATCAAATACCCCAAACTTATTATTTGCTAGTCCCGAGCAAATCTATTCTAGAAAATAAAATTCATTTGAACCCCTAGGTGACCCTCTCGGCGGAGTGTTGTCTCCTGAGGGTTTACCAGAGGTGTACCCACAAAACCTTTACCTGCACCCTAGCTATCTACGCAGTAACCTTGGAAGGCACTAAAGAATCTCCTTGGTTGGCATGCTTATTGACTACTGTGGAGGAAGTACCCCGATGCGAAATTCCAATTCTTTGCACACGAGTTTGCACTCAAGCATACTAAAATTCATATATAAGTCACAAAGCTCTACTCAGATAGTCGCACTATGGACATCAATACCCGGAGTCAAAACTAATCACATGGATAGATCAAGAAGATGGATATAGAGAAAAACATAGATGGTTTTGATGTTTACTAAGTGATTGGTGTTTCCCATATCTGTCTGAAGGCCTCCGCCAAAACGAACCTATCCTAATGGAATGAGATATTAGTCTGACTAATATCAACACACTGGCATATACAAGGGAACCAGTGGTCGATAATCCTAACTCTAGGTCAACACAACTGGCATATACAAGGGTTCCATTGGTCGACTTTATTAAATTTATTCCGGTTGGTCTGATGGTCTGGTCTCAAATTATTTTATTTTATTTTATTTTTTCATAAAAAGAATTAATTAAAATTACCCATGTATGAAATTTGTCTTCCTCCGTCGTCCCAGTAATGGGGTCTAGCTCATCATGTTGGAAACACGCTCAAAAGTCGATTTCATTGCTCAAAAATGGTTTACAAATGATGAACAAAGGAGAAATGATGAAAACCTAAGGGTTTGCAATGGCTTATAATTGTTGCAAACACCGTATGCGTAACCGTTGCTTTAAGATGCCTCCTAACTACGACCCACACTTCTGCCGTTGACACCGTTGCATTAAGATCGTCTTTCGTACTACGACCCCCAGGAACGATCCCACGCTTCGTGGGTCTTATGTTCTTCGTGTTCTTCCTTAATGGCAGCAGCAGCAGACAGATTTTCAAACTCTCGATTCTTTGCTCTGTAATGCTCTAAACTCCCCCAAACTCTCCATGACCCTTCTGTGGTGCACGATTACCCTTTATATAGCCATAGACACCATAAAATCTTGCTCCATCACCGCCAATGATCCTCCATTACTCTGGTTATATTCTCATGCAAGATACGGAAATTTCTTCCCTTTTTTATCTCCTCCACGCTGTTTTCTATGGAAAGCATGCTTCTACACGTTCATTAATCTTCCTGAACACGCCGCTACCCACGTAAATTCTCATCAACACGTACAATCCGTGAACAACTCCTCCCATGCATGTATTGCTCGATTTCTTCTCACGGATTTTTCACCCAAATTTGATCGACCAAAACGCTTGTAATAGCTTTAAACATGTACCGTGAACAATCCCACAAATTTTCAGCCATTTAGTCTCCCTATAACACGTCCAAAAATCCAAACAAAAATCTGCTCGTGATGTGAATATTTTCCCGCCAAAACCAAAATTTGAAATGGAGAGGATGAAGTGCCCCGAACCAAAACATGGGCGCCTTTATCAGCTGGGGTGCCTGGGGTGCCCTTATCCAAATTGAGGTTGCCTTTAGTAATTTTCTCCTAGGGGTCCAAATAGCACTTTTCGAGCAACTTTTCCGCATAAGTGTAATTCTCCAATAACACCTAAACAAACATAAAAACACCAAAATTAGTACAAAAATCGAGACCAACAATAGAGACACTGAGGACAAATTAGACACAAAAATGTGTCTATCATGATACAATGCCTCATTCAACACTATAGTGTCTCTACTCCATTCATGTACCTCTATATCAGGTTCATATTCAATATTATTTGCATAGTATAGAACAGATGCACTATTTTCAAAATTCAATTCATTGGGACTAACAAGCAATTCATCTTGAAATTCCTCCCTTTCTACATTTTGTAAATGAATCGATTCATCCTTAATATCATATTAAGTTGTTCAATTGAAGGAGTCTTCAATAGTGGGTGTCCTCATTTCACATGGATATTCAATACATGGTTGTGTATGAGGTTCACTATCGAATGGGCATTCAGATGTGTTGCTATATGGATGATCATGCAATGCTTTCAATTCAAATCTAGCATTATTTTGCTCAATGAGTTTGATATTGTCCATCACAGATTGCATACAAGAGCTCAGTGGACTACAAAATTGTTCAACATCCCGTGGTGGTGGATGATACATGTGTGGATAATTATTAGGGTTTGCATATTGAGGCTCATGACCTAGAAAAGGTTCATAATAATCCCTAAAATTATGAACATCATGGTATGTAGGGGGTTCATAATGTGAAGCATGCCCGTAAGCAAGTTCCCTAATGGATTTTTGTTCATCCCCGATTGAAGACCAAAATCCCGACATGATGAGTTATCGGAGACACAAGAGATTGAGAGATGCACAAGAACAATTCAGCTAGGTGTATGTCACTCAAATACTCATGCACTATGTTTGCAGTGGTTCGATAAGGCTACGCAATGCAACTAGTTCAAGCAAGCATGTATGAACATCAATCAACATGTTATGGCTATCGCGAGAGTGCGCAAACGGGAAACAGGGATTGCAAAGCTTTTAAGAATAACACTCAGATTCAGGGCCGAAAGCACAAAGACACGCTATTCTTCAGAAATTAACAAATTCAGCCAGTAAGGATGTTACTCCGATATCACAGAATCATGCTTATGCACACCAGATGTTGCAGGGATTGGGTGATGCGATACATCGAACTACAGCAAGCAACCAATTGAGCTGATAAGCATGCTATATCATTCACACATTCATCAAGGAAAACAAGGGTTCGATAATGGTCAGTAAGCACTGGTTCAGGGAGCATACATGGGCATCAGTCCAGGCAGAGCATTAATCAATCAATTTGGGCTATCAGACATCTACGCAATGTGCAACTCAGGGGAACAAGGAATTTTTGCAGCACAGATTCAAAGAGTGATAGATGATGCTTAGCAGGTGTGTAGATTCAGAGATTATGCAAAGATCAGTAATAACTCAGATACAAAATTTTCAAAGACTTTACAACAAACTTGACATGACACAAAGTATCAACAGTTGGTTGACCCTGATCTTCAGATGATTATGCACAAAGATGCGGGGCGAGATAGCTCAACAGGTAGTCAACATGTTTGCAGATGAATATGACTTAGCATTCAATACATGTAGTCACACATTTTTGCACAGGTTGTCAACAGAATAGAGCATGCACAAAGGCGAAAGGGCTGATGGTTCAACAAACTCAGTTGGTATCAAACTGGGCTCAGCAAACTTGGCTAACCAAGTTGCAGCTCAACTCAAATAGCTACAGGGGCTGGAACCAAGCACAGGCTTTGTTGAAGGCAAGAGGTTACAGTGAAAATGTAAACTAAGTATTCAGCCAGATTTCAATGCACAGAACATACAAAAGCACAAGTTTCAGCTTTACGAAATTCAATCAAGTGTCACAGAACCACAAAAATTCCAGAGATTTAGCAATACTCAAGAAGGTAGCTAGTTTATCGTGAAATTATGGCTGAAAGATTCACGCTGGTCAGCATGCATTCATTCGGTTGTCAACGGTTCAATGATTGAGAGATGCATACGCATGGAGATGACAATCTCAAGAGGAAAAATCGTGTCTCAAAGGTCACGGGATGATGCTAATACAGATATCCTAGTTCGTGGAGCAGACATGGTATGTCAACATCAAAAGTTAAAATATTCAATGCTACACAGTGAGGTTTATAGTTTCAAAAACGTACTCATTTCACTCAGACATCATAGAATCATGTTTGTGCATATCAGGGTGAACCAACATCAGTGAGAATCATTCCGCATTCACGACAACTATTCAGGGCAGAAATTGAGTTTGACAAGATAATACCGCCAAAAGTATAAAACCTGGGTTTAGGCACTCCACAGTTCTTTGCTCCTTTATCCTTCCTTGTTTGGCCAGAGGCACCGCCGGGTACAGACTAGGTGTAGGCACGGCAGATAGATATGCTCTGCTCTTTTCACTCCCTTTCTTGGCTTTTGCAGAAGAAGTACAGGTACCTGTAAACTCAACAAAAACCTTCAGCTTCCAGAATGGTAAAGGTGAAGTAAAAACAAGAGACCACTAGCATTGAAAATTTCAAAAGTCTGCAAGATGAAAGAGATGAAAAGCAGAGATGCTGGAACTGGAATTTTGCAGAGTGATAAGATTCTGAGAGCAATGAACTAACAACACTACTTCACACTTGCCGAGACTTCCAAAGACAAAGTTATAGACAATCCTTAGCAAAATCGAGCTATGCTACAGGATATTGTTTAGCTATGATTCACTTATAAACAATGGTATGCAAGATACATTACAGGCTATGAGACTGATTATACTATGTTACAGATGAGCACAGAAGGCCTAGAATGGAACAATTCACACTAAGTTACACTACAGGGCAATGATGCAGAGATGCCTAGCTTAACAAAAAGAACTGAAATAATGCAGTTTAAGTAACACCTACCACTACACAAGAGTCAGCTAGCACAGATAAGGGTTTTAGCAATTAAAACATGGATGTTACCATGCCGCTGAGATGTGACAGAAGTGACAGATTAGATCATGCAGGCTTGAGTTCAAGCTAGCCGATCTTTGAATGAAATAGCAAGTGCTACAAGGGGCCAATGAACAGCTGAAACTATGATCCTACAGCTTCCTTCACGTACCAATGGATATTCACAGATGGCACAAGCTTTAAACTACAAAAGAAAGAAGTTTGACAAAAGCATACAACTAAGCTACAAATGCGAGTATTATGCAATGCAAAGCTAACTATGTTATACTATAACAAAGAAAAGTAAATTTAAACAAGTGTATACACAACCTAACTAGAACCTAGTGAAGTAAACATAGATATACGTAACATGATGCAATGACTGAGATAATTTTAAAGAGATGCAAGATAGATGAAGATATGAAAACGAAATTACACTAAAAACAAGAGACAAATGTAATAAAATCTAACACATATATATACAAAACTACGGTAAAAACTAGTAAGGTCAACAATAGAACGGCTATACCACTACCAAATCAAAGTGCGGCGGCGCCAAAAACTTGGTAGGCTCCTAAATGTTACCTACAAATGTAATCGTAAGTGCACAAAGTGTCGACTAGCAACACAGGGGCAAGCATGTGTCGATCCACAGGATTTGGAGGATATAATGTTGAACTTATGGTAAACTAAACTGATTTATATCACAATGTAACAAAAAGGGTTTGTTTTGGGTGTCGATACGACGAAATATGGTAGTGATTTGTAAAGAGAATAAGCAAAACAGATTGTAAACAATTGATTGAGCGGCACTAGGGTGATTGAATTCACCCTTTTAATCCTATACTAAGGCAAAACCAACTCTCAATATGCTCTTGTCCTTCCATTGAATGTCTCAGGTGGAAGAATTGTCAACTAATTTCACTAACTTACCCCTAGTATAAGTTGTCTTCTTACAGTACAACTTATCACAGTTCATTTGATCAAAAACCTAATTAATTATTCCTAAACAATGAAGCACATCAAGAACAAAATCATGAAATTGATTAACCTAGCATACAATTAAGGGTTTCATCTACACCCTAGCAGAATGATTTAGAACATTATCAAAGTGAGTAAAACACGACTGAAATTAAGCTTGGTGCACCGGCTAATCCGGGCATAAGTTTTACATCACACGGCCTCCCCTATTTATACATGAAAACCCTCCATTCAACTTCAATTCGGAAATTATATGAAGACCCACTCACCAAAACATCTGAATTGGTTGTCCCCTCTGTTAATTCATCTCTGCAACTCCATTAAATTGATTGTTGGGGAAACCCTAACTCTATCTATCTCAAACCTATTTTCTAGGTTTTGAGAAGAATCTATGAAGGAGATAGATAGAAGCTAGGAGGCGGAGAAGGTGGCTGCTCAGAGGCGGTCGGAGATGGAGGTGTTGCTGGCGTTGTTGGGGCTGCAGAAATGGTCGGGAGAAATTGGAAGAGCTGAGGCTCTGGTTCTTGTCGGGAGAAGAAGGAAGAAAGAAGGAGAAGAGGAGTGGTTTGGTCGATTAGGTGAAGGGGTGAGGTGGCTATGGTGTGAGCCGGGAGCAGCGAATGTTGATGCTTGGCAAGGCTAGGACGTTGGATGCGGCTACTTGATCAAATCTCACGGCTCAGGATGGAGCGGGCTTGGATTCGGGTCATGGGTCGAATCTTGGATAGCTCAAGCCCATATCTTTGTAACCGGGTTGCTAATGATGTGCAAGTGGGTTGCAACTTCTCTTCCATAGTCACTAGTCTCCAATTTTCTGCTCTTTTGGCTCCTCAATTCATCCAAGCTTTATTTAGCACCTAAAAACACAAAATTAATTAGTACAAGTATTTATTCTTGAAAACAAAGAAAATACAGAATTTGGGATAATATCTGATTTCTAAGCACAAAAGGTGAGTTAAATGACAATAAAAAGGTGTAGAAATATGCAATAATTGGCACTCATCACCGCGCCATGCCAAACGCACTTTTCCTTGGCCCTATCCATGCTAGTCACATCATGCCAAGCCAAACGCCCTTTCCTTGGCCCTAGCCACGCCATACGCCTATGGCAAACCCTTGGCCCCACATGCCAAGCCAAAATCGCACCTAGCCAAATCTAGCCACGCCCAAGGCGAACCCTTGGCCCCACATGCCAAGCCTAACCACACCCTAGCCGCGCCACCCTGTTGGACTTCCCTACGCGTCCACCAAAACGAAGGCGTGCAACAATCAACGGTTTCCCCTCAAACCCAGGAGCAAATCCTAGCCATCCAAGGTTACCAGACGACACATGGTTACCTTTGGCCCGAAAACCTAAGTTTGGCCTTGCCAAACCTTGCCATTCCAACGGCATGCCAACCTAGTCGCTCCACCACGTTGGCCTTCACTACGCGGCTACCAAAACGAAGGCGTGGAATAATCAACGTTGCCCTTCAATCCTGTGAGAAAATCCTAGCCATCCAAGGTTACAGACGACACATGGTAACCTTTGGCCCGAAAAACCTAAGTTTGGCCACGCAAACCTTGCCATGCCAACGGCATGCCAACCTAGCCGCGCCACCACGTTGGCCCCTCATTACGCGGCTGCCAAAACAAAGGCGTGCAACAATCAACGGTTTCCCTTCAATCCAGGGAGAAAATCCTAGCCATCCAAGGTTACCAGACGACACATGGTAACCTTTGGCCCGAAACCTAAGTTTGGCCACGCCAAACCTTGCCATGCCAACGGCATCCCAACCTAGTCGCGCCACCACGTTGGCCCTCACTACGCGAATACCAAAACGAAGGCGTGCAACAATCAACGGTTGCCCTTCAATCCTGTGGAGCAAATCCTAGCCATCCAAGGTTATCGACGACACATGGTAACCTTTGGCCCGAAAACCTAAGTTTGGCCACGCCAAACCTTGCCATGCCAATGGCATGCCAACCTAGCCGCGCCACTACGTCGGCCCTCACTACGCGGCTACCAAAACGAAGGCGTGCAACGATCAACGGTTGCCCCTCCTCTCAAGATGCAAAATCTCGACCGTCGAAGGTCACCAGGCTGGCAAGTTTCCCGAGCTTGAATTTCCAAGCCACAACAACGTGCTACATGTTTTCCAAAACATTCGAGACATCAACACAAACTGGGGGATCCTCTTTGGGTATTGGTTTGGCGGTTTATAGCGTGCGGCGTATACTAGGCCCGTCATGAGGAAGTGTCATAAGGGTGAGGCGGTTAGTAAATACGGGAAGTTATGTGGGAAATGTTCATGGGACATAAATCACATGCGTTAAAAACTTTATGGGACATCAATTCCATAACGTTAACAATTTCATGAAAACCAGTTTCATGCGTTAACCACTTTATGGAACATCAATTCCATGCATACGGTTACCACCTCCTCCCATTTACTTCCCCACTCCTTAATGAGACCAGGGTACGTTTTTACTCCGACTTGTATAAATAGGTCTTACCTATTTTCATTGAACAACAAGTTCATACGGGAGATACAATACTCATAAATACTTACTTGCTCTCCTTGAGAGCCCTCTCACTTTTCTGATAACAAGTCGTAATAACCCAACTACTCTACCAGAATCAACTATTCTGGTCTCACCACTTTCCTTGCTTCCCTCCACAAAACCAACCCATTCTCCTCCACTTTGTGACCGAAGCAAGTCTGGAACGGCCATTTCTTGGTTTAGGCCGGACTTGTACAGATTTATCTCTCGAATCTAAAGTACTCCCTTGCAGTACATTGTTTAGGGTTTAAATTGTTTCTCACCTACACACCCGCAATTACCGAAATCAGCAGAAACCATTTTCACCTACAAACACTTACATAAACTTAGTTTCCATGTGATTTATAATAATGCTATGAGGGAAATCAGATTTTAGTCCACATCTGTTGGACGTTGTTAGATAGAGTGTATGCTGCAAAAGAATGAGCAAACTGAATTGGCCTAGGGTTTTGGCATAAAATTGTATGCTCCAGTACTATTTAAAGAACTCATTCTAGTGATGATGTCTTCCTTCAGTCTCCGAACCTTCCAAGGGATCTTTCTCATATCTCCTTCCAAAATTTTCACCACCACTTGACTGTCACCTTCTATGAAAATGCGATTCATTTTTAACCATATATTTAATTCAAAAGAGTGACTTGAAACTATCACAAGCGTAAACTATTGTGTATGTTCTTCTCAATCTCGTTCCAGCTCCACAGCAATTGCAATTACTTTCTCTTGCCACCGCTGATGTAGTTTTTACAAGTGGTAAATAGATTTGTTTCTCGGACTTTAATGAAGATTTGCTTTTAAGACTTATAAAGAGAAAATGCTAAGAAAAACTAATAAACTTTGATTTTTGGTTCACTAAGGAGAATTCTAGGGTTTTAGATTCCACTACTTCCAATATTTGTAAACTCAATAACAACTTCTTTGACAAAATACTTCTAGTTTACTCAAAACAATTTTCGAACTCAATCTCATGCTTTGGAATATATAACGTTACAAGCTCTTTTTTTTTATGACTCTCGTCGCTATTCTATGGCCTAATTTTCCTTCGCTTATAAAAGATCGTTAGCTAAACTATCCAAAACAATTTTTACGAAGCATATAAAGAAGAGAAAATTTTTAACAAATGAAAAGCACAATAATGGAGTATTTCTGTCAAAGAAAATAATTACTAAGAATTACGCATCTGTTTATGGGTAAAAATCGTTTCTGCCGATTTCGGTAAATTCAGTAGGTGAGTGAGAAACTAGTTCAAACCCTAAACAAATGTGCTGCACGATGGCACTTTATAGATTTGAGAGATCAATCTGTACAAGTCCGGCCTAAACCAAGAAATGGCCATTCCGGACTTGCTTCCGGGTCACAAAGTGGAGAGAAGGGTTGATTTGGGGAGGGAAGCAAAGAAAGGTGTTGAGGAGAGTAGTATCTCGACTTGTATCGTAAAGTGAAAGCTTAGGAAGCTTGCAAGAGATGAAAGCTTTTTTGGGAGAGCTTGCAAAGTTGCCTTTCCGAGAGTGTAAGTGTAGTATATTACTCCGACCGAGACTTATTGTCCGGGTGGAAATAGGTAAGACCTATTTATACAAGTCGAGATTGAAACGTACCACGGCCTCATGAAGGAAGAGAGTAAAGGGTGAAATAATGGGAGGAGGTGGTAACCGCATGGTTTAATGGGCGAAAACGTTTTCACCATTATTTCCTCTTTATTTGACCGCTTTATTCCTTTTCACGCTTTCTTAATGTGAGCGTAGTGTACGCCGCATGTTTGACAGCAGTAAACCAAAACCCTAAAGAAGCATCCCGGTTTGTGTCGATGTCTCGAGTGTTGGTTGCATCTTGAGTGCAAGTGGAGTCGCTAGTGGCGCGTGTGGCATGTGCCAATGGCATGTGCAAAATGCCTTGGTGGTAGGTTGCACGGTTTGCAAGTTAGGTTACCAGCGTGTGTGTTTGGCATGTGCCAATGGCATATGCGAATGCCTTGGTGGTAGGTTGCACCCGGTTTGCAAGTTAGGCTACTGGCGTGTGTGTTTGGCATGTGCCAATGACATGTGCGGAATGCCTTGGTGGTAGGTTGCACGGTTTGCAAGTTAGGCTACCAGCGTGTGTGTTTGGCATGTGCCAATGGCATTTGCGAATGCCTTGTTGACCTAGTTGCAAGTCTTGCAGCCTAGGGCGCTATGTTTGGCGTGGGCCAAAGGCATAGCGGCTGGAAGTATGGCTTGGGACACGTGTTGGCATGTGCCAATGGCACGTGCGGCCATGTTGACCTAGTTGCAAGTCTTGCAAGCCTAGGGCGCTATGTTTGGCGTGGGCCAAAGGCATAGCGGCTTGAAGTATGGCTTGCGACACGTGTTGGCATGTGCCAATGGCACGTGCGCCATGTTGACCTAGTTGCAAGTCTTCCAAACCTAGGGCGCTATGTTGGCGTGGGCCAAAGGCATAGCGGCTTAGAAATATGGCTTGCGGCACGTGTTGGCCTGCGCCAATGGCACGTGCGGCCATGTTGACCTAGTTGCAAGTCTTGCAAACCTAGGGCGCTATGTTTGGCGTGGGCCAAAGGCATAGCGGCTTGGAAATATGGCTTGCGGCACGTGTTGGCATGTGCCAATGGCACGTGCGGCCATGTTGACCTAGTTGCAAGTCTTGTAACCTAGGGCGCTATGTTTGGCGTGGGCCAAAGGCATAGCGGCTTAGAAATATGGCTTGCGGCACGTGTTGGCATGTGCCAATGGCACGTGCGCCATGTTGACCTAGTTGCAAGTCTTGCAAACCTAGGGCGCTATGTTTGGCGTGGGCCAAAGGCATAGCGGCTTCGGAAATATGGCTTGCAAGACGTGTTGGCATGTGCCAATGGCACGTGCGGCCATGTTGACCTAGTTTCAAGTCTTGCAAACCTAGGGCGCTATGTTTGGCGTGGGCCAAAGGCATAGGC